>PVKN010031555.1:0-12459 GCA_004027915.1 Capromys pilorides | reverse complement strand
TTTCCAAATTCCTACACTTTCTGTTTTTAAAAGTAAGGTTTGTTTGGAAGGTTGGCAGGGTGTGAAGGATTGTCATGTTTACATTGTAAAAGTTTTTGTAAAAATTTCATGAAAGTATGAGCTAATACAAAGAGAATTAACTTTTTTTAAAAGTGATGAGTTGTTTCACAAATTTAACAGCAACTGAGTTCCATTTTTGAGTTTGATGTGAAAATACAAAAATTTATATTAAACTCTATTGTTGAGTGTTAATATGTAAGGAAAGTTTTTTGTTATTATTAAGTTATAACTTTAGCACTCCAGAAAGTGATTCCAGCTGCTATTTATAATCCCCTCTCTGTCGGGAATTATATCCACAATTTGACAGGAACAGCAATCGAACCAGTTTCTCCACCTTCCCACTTCCTTTAAATCTTTCCTGTAAATGACGCTCGATTATCATACAGTATGTTAATAAGTATCTGCCATTTGAAATGTTGTGACTTGAATTTCTAGGGAAAATAAGAGCTAACCTGTTACCATCATTATACCTTCATAGTTAAAAAACACAAATTACATAAATTACAAATGTGAGAGCCTTTAGAGAGGATTCAACTGAAAAAAAAAAAAAAAATTCTGTGCACCCGTCCTTAATAACTTAAAAGCAAATACTGGCGTGTATCCAGGAGCTAAGTTTCAATTAACTACAGTTGTTTCATCTTACAAAATCATTTTCCCACCAAGAAATCTTGGCAGTCATTTTCATGACTTCTCATGAGAGGGGCAGATTGACTCTAAGAGGCCCGAAACTGATTTTTTTAAACACTAACTTTCTGGTTCTCTTTTTTAAAAATATAAGGAGCAAGGTCTAGAAATCAGGCACTCTGATTTCTCCTCTGGTTTTTCTTGTTGTGAGCCTAATTATTCTAGTTGTCCCTTACCTGTTCAGAAGTTGTAGTTTGTAGTGATGGCATAAGCGGATGTTATAGAAGTGGAAGCTAGATCGCAGTTTTACAGGCTTGCTTTCAAAAACTGTGTTTATCAAAGAAATAAAAAAAAAGTTAACAGGAATTTTGCTGGAATCAGTGCTTAAATGTGCCAGAATGACCGTTGCTGGTTTGTCAAGCATCTCAGAAACGTCTCCTGCCTGCGTCAGAATGTGTTCACCAAACAAGAGATCAAAGCTTTTATGCTTGTTATTTACTGTAGTTGCACAATCTATTCTGTGGAGCTATACAGAGGTTATGTGGCCCTTCTTTATTTTTAAAGCCAAGCACAAAGTGGATGACTCTCTTCACTCAGGTTATAAAATGAGGTAGTGGTAAAGGCAGAAATAGACTCCTTATTCAGACACATCTCATTCTGGCCCATATGTTTAAGATGCAGTAGACTGTTTAGCCTTTTTGTAAACAGGCCTTTGACATTTAGGGTGTTGGAAAGAATGCACTCTTGTCAGAGTTTGCTGCTAAAGTCATGACTACAGGACAGAAGAACACAGAAAACTCAAGCCACTTTTCAGCCTCTGCATTTAGTACTTGTGAGCTGTTGATACAGAGCGCTTTTATTTTCTGGAAATTTTTCAGTCTTTATGCTTAATGTAGAATTTTCTTCAGAGTACCGCTGATAGTGAGAATTTTGGGAAAATTATTTTTTCATTCAACCTTTAGTCTTTTGAAATATTGAATATTCTCAAACTAGACCACTTTAAAAAGACGCAATTATAAAATTTTACATTTATGTAAGATGATTTTGCAAAAGTAGATTAAATTTAAAAATTTGCTGTCTATGTTGCAAACTAACTTTGACTTAATAATTATTTCATTGAAATAATTTGCGTTAAAAATAGTTTGCATTTAAGTATCACTCAACAGCTGTTTTATAGTTTTAGTTCTGGTATTTTTTTAGTATCCATAATGCTTATAGTATTTGTAATTTTAAACCAAGACAAGAATTGTATATTTTTCTTCATTTTCTTAAGGGCTACTTGTCAGACTAACCCACATTCCAAACCTATTGTAATTTAAAAGGAACAACAGAATTTATCATGTACATTTTATTTTCTTTTATTTTTTGTATTTTAGGGAAGGGTCTACAGGGTGTTCAGGGTCTCACTACTAGATCAGACTTGTAATGATCCACCTGTTTACAGCTCCCAAGAGCTGGGATTACAGGCGAGCACCACCACACCTAGTCTCAATTGCTGTCTCAGCGCGCCCCAGGGGTGGATCTGGTAGGGCAGGCCCGGGGATCAAACCCAGCGCCTGCTCCTGCTTGCAGGCGCTTTAATCCGCTGAGCTATTTGGCCAACCCTAACGTACATTTTTTGTAAAGCCCAGATTAGCATCACAGACCTGTTGATGTTTTAAACATTGCAATTTTTGTAAACCTTTCCATGTGCCTTCAGCATCTCCAATATGTGAATAAATCTCACTATATTTATCTCTGTTATGTTCTTCTGCATATTTGCTTTGCAGTGTAACAGCACTTGACAGTTGTAAATTTTTCCATATGCTCCATCTTGTAGAGATAAACAATGTGTGTGCTGTGTGCTTTCCACAGCTTTGAAGACTTACTTTTGAAGTAAACAGTTTCATAGGATTTTATAGCAGGTTTGGAAAGTCATTGCATAGGCATATTCTCTAAGAAGGAGAAGGTACTTGGCTTTTCTTCTTTTTAATATAAACTAATTAATTGAGCTTTTCCCAGAGTCTAGAAACAATTAGACCAATTTTTGCTTTTCAAAGATTTATGAAAGCAATGGAGACTTGTGTTTGAAAAGTCCTTAAAAGTGTGAGTTAACATCATAAATGACCATTGCAGGGACTACAAATTCTCTTAATTCTAAGTGGTTTACTTGAGTGATTAGTGAAACAGCTTTGAATTTGTTTCTCATTTCCTCCTTTTTAAAAAAATGTATTTAGTACAGAATCTACAGGGTCTCACTACACAGATCAGACTCATAGTGATCTTCCTGTTTTCAGCCTTCCAAGCTGGGATTATAGGCATGTGCCACCACGCCCAGTCTCAGTGTGCCCTTGGGATAGGGCTGGCTAAGCACCTAGAGATCAATCCCTGGTCCCTGCGCCTGCCTAAGTAGGCACTTTAGTCTGCTGAGCTATCTGGCTGGCCCTTGTAATTCCTTTTTTATGTTTTACAAATTAAAAATTTGGCATAGGCATATAATAGTATCTAAGGCACATAGAATTTTTTAACTGGGAAAAGATTTTGCCATATTTCAGGCTGGCCTTGAACACACAGATCTTCCTGCCTAAGCCTTTTGAGTGCTGGGATTATAGGTGTGCACTAGCACGCCCAGCTAGCAATTGTTTTTCTTACAGAAAGAGTCTTTATAAATAATTTGATTTATAAGTAGTCATTTCTTTTATTTTGGTTCCTCTAGGAAATCAAGTGTTTCTGAGAAACTGTGTTATAAATATCAGAGCAAATATCTTTGTTCTTAGCTTGATGTTCTTTGCCTCTCAAAGTAACTATGTTGCTTGCATATCTTAAAGGCTTAAGGTTGATGTGTTTGAAAGGCTTTCTATTGTTAACTCTAAACTTGGCTATATAAAAATGCAGATTGTAATATCTACAGGTTTACTTTTGTTGTTATTGTCATCATTAATATACAAAGTTTATCACATTTATCTAAGAGACTTTTTTTTTAACTTAGAAGACTCAAAACTGGTGTGTAAATCTGATATTAGCAGCAACAATATGTAGGGTGCAGTTAATGGCCAGTGTTATCCTGGAATCATCCTTCCAGTACCCATGAATTTTCGGAAGTTTTATGAGCTTATTATGATCAAGTATTAAACTGTAGGGCCAGGAAGAGAGCTCAGCAGCATAAGCACCTGCCTGACAATGCAAGGTCCTAAGTTTGATCACCGGTACCAAAAACCCAATAACAACTGTACATTATTTTGAAAACAAAGTATCCAAAACTCAATATTTCTTAATTTTGTACAAGTCTAATTTTTATACTTGTGAAATTATGCTGATTATATATAGTAGAAATATTATCCAATGATGGCTCATGTTACTATATACCTTTTCATAACTGATACCATGTTAATAGCTTCAAATCAGCCATAGCAGAAGTAGTAACACCATGGAAACTGGCAAACACAAGAAATAGAATTTTATTTTTTTTTTATTGTCTGGACATAAAATGAAGGAGAAAAATGTTAAACATGCATATCACACTTACAAGTGTGTCAATGTCTATACATGTCATAATACATCATATTATGAATATCACAAAAACAGAAACTATTCTTTCAGTACTTGAAAATTATTATACACATGAGGGACATGGTTTACTATTGGATGGATGAATGAGTGAGGTTCTGGCATAAGACTGTTCATTTTATTTTTACTCATTAAATGAGAATGAAACCATCATCCATACTCAGCAGAAGTGTAAGAATGGCATGTGTTCCAAGCAGAGGGGATGCTAAAAACATCAGGAAGCCTTTTATAGTTTTCTTTTGACAACCATGTTACACATAGCATGCTGTGTCCTTTGTGAATCATATATATGACAACAGACCTCCTTTTCATTCTAAAAGTTGCTGTGAAAGCGACAACAAATTCATTTTTAAGGGCTTGGTACTCACATCCATGCTTTTGACTGCAAATTACCTTACCATGGTATGACAAAACTTGTGGGAAAAAAGAAACATTTTAATACTGGATATGTGAAATCATAACTTTTCTTTCCTTAGGGGGATAATTTTATTATTTAGTTCAATGATAGTTTAGATTTCATGAGTAAAAAAGGGTGAAATGACTAACAGAGTTTGCTCTCCTCGATCATATGGATCCTTTAATCCATGGTAGCAGAGCTGTTCACCAAGTGAGTGTAGTAAGGATATAATTTAGCTAATTTTTTTTTTTTTTTTTTTTTTTTGGTCTTTTTGAGACAGGGTCTCACTATGCAGTTCAGGCTGGTCTTGAGCTCACTTTTGTAGCCCAGGCTGGTCTGGAACTTACACCAATCCTCCTGCCTCAGCCTTCCAAGTGCTGAGATTACAGGCGTGTGCCACCATACCTGGGCTTAATGTATGGTTTCTAAAGCTTGAATATTCAGAGGATACTGAAATACATTTAAACTCTGGCACATACCTGCTTTTGTTTTTTTTGAACTGGGGGTTGATATACCTGCTTTTTATAATTATTTTTTTTTTCTTTTTCTGGTACCAGGGATCAAATTCAGGACCTTATGCTTGCTAGACAGGTGCTTATGCCAGTGAGCTATCTTCCTGGCTCACTTGCTTTATATGATAGGACAATTTGATGAAGCCCCTGCTTTCAAGGAACTTGCTTAACCCTCTATTAATTAATATTTCCTAAGCTTTGGTCAGCTAATATCACCCTTCTTATTTTTGAATAAGAGATTCATATTTATGAATCTCTTTTACTGTATTTACTTAACAATTTTAAAAAACCAATTTTCTTTGAATGTGCCTTTCTCCTGAGTCATAATGCCTATGAACCCTTGATGATATTAGGGTTAAAGATAATATTAAAGTTTTATGTCATATCTACTAAAATTTTGTCTAACCACCAACACTGTGTATTCTACACTTTGGGAAATGAAGCACTATGTGTGATAATAACAGGCCATTAGGCCAGATAGTTTTGGTTATTCTTCCCATCACAATTATGAGTCGAGCATTGCTATCTTCATTTAATAAATGAGAGTCAGGTATAATGACACATGCCTGTAATTAATTTCAGCATTTGGGAGCCTGGGGTAGGAGGATCACCTCAGCTACATAGAGTTTAAGGCCTGCCTGCACCACAGAGGGAGACTCTGTCTTTTTTTTTTTAGTATTTTGAATAAACTGAAACACTGAGAAATCAGGAAAGCTGAGGAACATTCCACCACCAGAAGAGAAGATGGATCACTTGGTTACTGATTTGCATGCTCTCTTTTGCTCTAAGCAGTGTTATTTTGTTCATGCTGTGTTGCTGTGAGTTACACTATTCTTAAGCTATATGGTGTTGATGGGAAAATAGGAGATAATAATCTCCATCCTTTTGATTGTTTTTCTCCCCAAAGTCATCTTTTATCCACTTTCCTTAACTGAGTTACCAAGAGTCAGGCTGCAAGATAAGCATATTTACTCTTTTCTCTCATAGTTTCCTTCCTTATCAGCCACAGATTATGTCCATGATTTTTGAAATGGCCTGGTCATTTATATTCTGGCTATCTCTCACCTAGGCCCTGCGAACTGTCTGCTAATTCTCAATTATCTCTGGAAGGGTTGTTTTTTTTTTTATTTTTAAAATTTAATTTAATTTTTTATTATGGCCGGCTCAGTCTGCCCTGGGAGTGGGGCTGGCGCAGCATGTGATGCCAAGGATTGAACCACGGTCCCTGTGGTTGCCTAAGCTTGCCTAAGCAGGTTCTTTAGACCGCTGAACCATCTCGCTGGTGCTGGAAGGTTTTAATAGTATGTGTGCCATCCCAACACTTGATCTCTTTCCACTTCTTTTCAGCTCTTTAACACTTAGTTTAGTTGTGTGTATGTGTGTGTGTGCGTGTGCGCGCGCGCACGTGCGCATGCGTGCGTATGTGCGCAGTCTCACTACGGAGCTTGAACTCGTACAGCACTAGGATTACAAGTGCACACCACCACACCCGTACTAGCATTTAGTTCTTGTACTGTTTTCTTTTCCCTGAAATGTGCCATGAAGCCTGTTCTTTCTACCATGAATCTATGTGCTTCTCTCTTTATTGCTGCTGTCGTAATTGTCATTAATATGATCAGCAACCTCAAGAGACCCCATAGATGCCTTTCTCTGAAAATGGTCGAAGTGTTGGGATTTCGTGTTTGTAAATGGACATAACGAATGTGTCTGGCTAGAGAGATCAGAGTATTTCAGTGCATCATCAGAATTTCACCAGCGTTATTATTTTTGTAATCTTTTTTTGTAGAATTTATCTTTGCACCTTATGTCTGTAGGATTTCTAGCTACTGTAGCTGGTTTATATAGTTACAGGCACTCTTTCTTGACATTTACCTAGTTGTTCAGTCTCAAAGATGATTAGTTGTTTGAGATGAGTATAAGTTGGACCATCCATGGGACCAGAGCTTGCTTGCTTATTCATTGGTGGCCAGATAAGGTTATACTAGTTTTTCATTTTCTTAAGTATAAGTAATGTTAAAGGAGAGTTGGCTTATTTGAATTAAAGGCACTATCAAAAGAAAATTGTATTATTCATCCTCACTACTATAGTGGGAAGGAAAACTCTTGTACTGTTCATTGCATTTTGTAAAGCAACAAAGAATAGTTGTTTCTTACCAAGTAATTTCAGCCTCTGAAAGATTTGTTTACTAGCCAACTGTGAACACACCTTTCCCAAGCCCAGATTCTTTTTTTTTTTGGTCTTTAATTTTGCAATCATTCAGAGTTGAGGGTGTTTTTTCTCCTTTCTACCACATTTTTGTGTACACACCCCTTTCCCTCCCTTTGCCATACTTTTGTTTCCTTGAGAAAAGGAGAATCCCTCTTAGAATGTAGAATAAACAGTTCTTTGTGAAGTGTGGCTTATTTATGCTTCAGGGGTTGTCAATGTCTTCACAATAGAGAAGGTGGTGGAGGCTCCTAGGCGTGCCAAGTCAGCGCTTTGTGCGTGTTGAGGCCAAAGAGCATGTTGAGCAGGATGAAAAAATTTTAACAAGTCAGAACATTTTACAATTTCCATATTTATCAAACATGTCAGGGGATGGGAATCACAGAGCCTTCCAGAGATTAACTGCCTCTAGGACTTGAACTGTTTTATTAAGATGAAGGAAGCCAAGTTCTCAACACCCCATGATTTGCACTAATAACCACAAGAGTCAGTGTAGGTGATCCTTGCTGAATGAAAGCTAATCCTGAGGCTAAAATACTTTGAATTGAGGGTGGGGGAGAGGGGTGAAAAGTAAAAACAGTTTCTCAGCAGACTATGCAAGAGTCTCACTGACAGTAGGAGGTGGAAGTTTTATTTGCTTATAACTTCAGTTGTATTGATTCTTGGATCTTTCACACAGACCACAAATTAGAAGGTTCTTAGGGATGTGTGGACCTTCCCGAACAGAGCAGAGGTGGCTGTTGGTTTTAGAGGGCTTGGCAAAACATCCTAATGCTCTTTTTGTTTTGTGCAAATGTTTGGAGTTTGGCTGATCCTGAGATGCATTTTGCCAAGCAATTTCCTTTGAATTTTAGTACACGAATATGTTGGGGGGAGTATAATTGGTGATTCATTTGCATTATGCTGATTAGAATGATATTTTGGAAAGGATGTGTGATGACTGAGAAATATTAGGAGCTTTAGACCCTTTTAGTACCAACCATTTTTATTTTTAGATGGGGAGAAAAATGGAATTCAAGTTGGAGATATTTTCAGTAAGATTTGGAACTTGAAGTCTTTAACAGTATAGTTTTCCAATTTTTCTGTATCCACTTCTCTGGTTTGGTCTGCAAATCTTTGGAAAAGTTGCAGAGCAGATCTGCAATCTTGGGGTAATATTTAGTTTGAAAATTAATGTTAAAAACAAGTTTCAATGAGTAAATAACACAAGGAGCCTACATCTGGAGAAATAAAGTAGAATTAAAAGAAAATAAAACCTGAAGAGTTTAGGCATAAGGTAGGTCTTTGGTATGAATGTCAAATTGCCACAGATGACAAAAACTCTGAGAAGACTCAAGTTATATTAAGTGCCACGAGATAGCTTTTCCATTACAGTTTGTAGGTTGTAAAAGATGGAAGCATGTAGTGACTTTACGAATGGGGATTAAGCCATAAACTTTTATAAGAACAAGGAAAGAACATGGCTCAATATGAAGCCCAACTTCTTATTGCCCATGATGATAAAAACAGGTTTCTTGTCCACTGTCAGCTTCCTATCTGTTATAACTGGCCCACAAAAAGCAGTTCTTTCGGCAACAGAATGACCATTCACTGTTTCCTTAAGTAAATAGTGGGGCAAATAAGCATCCAGGAGAAGGAAGCAGCGTTTTGAAGAAAATGATGTGGACATCATCACATTCAAATTATTTCAAAACCATCTGATAAGAAGTGTTGAGAAATTGTAGTCTGAAGTCTACAAACTATTATAGAAGAGTTGCTTAAAATGGTGACACAAAGGAGGCTATAAACATATAGTTGGGCCAGTATTGATGGGCTTGGTTTCTCTTTTAACCTGTATGTTCTTCAAACTGTTTAAAATGCCAAAATAGCAAGATGTGTTTTCAGTATTTGATCTTATCCTCACCACTGACTTCCCGGGTAGGAGATATTTGACAGTGTACAGAGATCCGCACTGATTTATGTCTGAATACTTTTTATTATTTCAATCAAATTTGTATGTATTTCTTTAACGCTAAGTATTTATTTTGATGTAAGAAAAATTCATGTTTTTTTCCTTAAACTTTAATTCTGGTTACCTTAAAATATTTGACTTAGGGAGCTGGCAAGATAGCTCAGTAGACTAAAGTGCCTGCTTGGCAAGTTTAGACAAGCACGGGGACTGCAGTTCGATCCCTGGCACCAAATGCCATACTAGCCCCACCCCCAGGGTGGGCTGAGCTGGCCACAGAGTTTGGGCATAGTGACACACACCTGTAATCCCAGAGCTAGGGAGGCTGAAAGCAGGAGGATCACTGTGAGCCCAAGCTGTGTAATGAGACCCTTGTACCAACCAAATACATTTAAAAAGTAAATAAAGTATCACTTAAAATATCTGACTTAGTGATGATATTTTTCCCCCTCTTCTCTCTGAATCTCTTTTCTCATACCTCCATTTCTTACTGGTAAGAATTCTAACTAGTGATGTTTATCAATCACTGTTGAGAACATTGTCATATTTTATTTTTTACCCAACTGTAATCTTTTGCAATAGGTGGGATTTTTGTGAGGTAGAGAGAAAAGGGTAGATTCCAGAGTCGACTTTTAGAACATGGAAATAATTTATTACATTAGTGAAAGCATGCCTTAGGTTTGGATAGTAGGGAATATAGGTGAACATTTTAAGAGCAGCTCTTGTTTCATGCTTCTTGTATCCCACAGTGCCATTTATATGGGGGCTGAATAAAATTGTTAGTTTTTAATTTAGTTGACTTTTGAGTATGAGAATATCATTTAATTCTGTATCTTAATATATAATCCAGAAATAGTGCTTCTTTTTTTTTTTTTGCCAAGACTCCATTAAACTTGCAGGAACAAAACCCAATGAGGACCATATGAATAAAACATAATTTTTTACAGTTTTTTTTAAATATAGAGAAGCATAATATGTTCTGCACATCTGCACTTGAAATTAAAGAAGCAAAACATTCTCATGAGTAAGTAGTGAAACAGTAATTTGAAAATACCTTAGGTTTGTACTTATTACTATTCTGAGTACATATTAGTGTCTTGGGGACAGGTAGGGTCTCGTATGGTGTAGGAGAGGAGATGGCAAAATAGGTAAACTCTCAGGAATGATCAGTTATCTGCTTAATGGCGCTTAAGTCTTAGAGATTTTTTAAGCGTTTTCAATGATTAGATTTTGAAAATATAAATATTTTGATGTTTCAAGTCTGGAAGCAAGGCTTTCCTTGGCTATTTGCCTTTTAGATGTGGCAGCAGCACTCCTGGTCCCTCCTATGAAAACTACAGATCTTTAGTGTTTTTTGGAACATTGCTCTCAAAACATTTAAAGCTATCCATACGTTTTGTGGATTTTAGTATACATGGGTTTAACAATTGATGTTTCTCTATAAATCAGCAAACTTAGGTTGCAGTTCAGTTTAATCTCCTGAGGTGAACAGTCTGTTTTAGTACAGTGTTTAGACTATCAACTTTTTGAGAAAGATTCCTAAAAAGGGGTACTATGATTCTGGAATTTTTTGCTTTTAAAAGTTTACAGCATTCTCACAATAATAAAATACCATTTTACATCATATGCTCACCATAGGAGACTTTAATGTAAATCTGTATAAGTAAGGTTAACTTATTCATATCTATATAAATGAGGTTTCTGATTGGATGTAAGCCTAAAAATCTGTGGTTTGTTTTTTGCACATTTTACACTTTGATTCTTTGCGTTCACAAGGAATAGCAGGGAGACAGCTTGCACAGTAGCAGGAACAAGCAGAGGGAAAATGGTGTTGAGAAGCGGCGTGGCCTTGTCAGTGAAGGCGCCGAGGTGTTATTTCTATTCTGCAGTACATATTAGTACTGTGGGGAGAAAAGAAAATTCTCTCTGACTCGAGCTGCCCAGGAAAATAAATCCTTGCATAGGTTCCTCTTCTGTGTAATACCCTTGCAAAACGAGACATTTTCTAATTTTGATAAAGAATCAAAGGTGTGCCTATTGGGGAAAATGAGAAAAGAATGAAGAAGAATGAAGAGCAACCACCTCTACTGTGACCACCCAGGGATGACTATTTTTAGTGTATTTTTTCTAATATTTTTCCAATGTAATTTAGTATCATATAATATCAATATTATGCTCAGTTCAATTTTGTGGTTTGCTGTTGTTTTCATCAATCCTTATTTTGGGCTTTTAGTTTGGATAATTACAATACACTAGGCATCGTATTTGACATTTTATTCCCTGTAAGCTTGGGCTGTGGAAATCTCGGATTTGTGTTTCAGGGAATGTCTTGTAAGTGAGTTTCTTTAAGTGGGCTTGACTGTAAAAAGAGAATGCAGACAACAGGAAAGAAAGCTAAACATTTTTGGTGGACGCTTTTGTTTTTAATTTTGAGCATTTGTTTTGGAGGGAAGGAAGCAGAACTTAGCCTCCTTAAAGAATGAAATATTTTCAACTGAAACTGTATCTTCAGTCTTTGGTATGTTAACAAATTCTAAATTGTGAGGTCTTGTCAGAGTAAAGACTGCTTTGAAAACGATATGGAAATTCTTGTTTGGTGTTCAGGCTGCCAATGCGTAGATAAGCAAACAAGGGAGTAACTGGATTTTACACTGCTCAGATAGCCACACAGGGAATAATCAAAACATTCATTAGGCATTTAGTGAGAACTTAAGAGCAGCCTACTTAGAGCTTATATGAAATATGATAAAAATAAAATGAATGTTTAAATTTTTAAAGAAGCATTATAGCAAAAAGACAAGGTACCATTAATCCCCTCAAAAGATGCCTCTTTGCTTTGAACCCATGTATCCCTATAGTCTTGAAACTTTCCGAAGCAGTTCTGGAAGTTTTGTTTATGACTTTAATTGTAAGGCTGTGTGGACCTTGATGTCCTGAATTGACACTTACCTTTCTGGTCATTTCCATTTTGAGGAAGAGCCAGAAGTTATATGGTACTGGGTCTAGAAATAAGGTAGATGAGGATGAGGACACACCACAATGTTTTATGAACTAGTGGAGTATTGGGTGACACACAGCAGCAGTATTCACTGTATTTTTGATCAAGCCTTATAAAAACACTCAGAGAAGAGGCCTTTCAGAGCTGCTCCAAAAAGTGGCAAGAGAG
>PVKN010031554.1:0-12457 GCA_004027915.1 Capromys pilorides | reverse complement strand
AAGTAGTGGTAAGTGGAACACAAATAAACAATAAAGAGATTCTCATGAAAGTTAGGTTTAAGAAGCTATCAACAACAACAACAAAAAGAAGCTATCAACAAAAATATTAAGAATTACCATTGCAATATTCTATAATTTTCATAGAGAACTTAACCTTAAGGTAAGGGTCAAATAAATCCCAATAAGACCATTTACATCAAGTGCTCCATGAAGTATTAGTACTGTAATTTCTGGAAATCGTTCACAGTATCCATTCAATATTTTTAGTTTGAGAGAAAACCCAAGAATCTGAGACTACAGAAGGCATCAGGGGATCAAGAAGGTGCACCTGTTGCAGTTTAATGTTTATCAAATTAGTACAGCAAGATGCGACGTGCAACACTATGCTCTGAGGCATAGGGATTTTTAATGTGATTTTTAGGCTTTCCTTTAGCTGCACTGAGACTTTCAAAGCCTGCCTGTGCTGCCCACTTGAGAACCCCTGCACCGCCTGCCTGTGCCTGGCAGGACTTTATATTCTATGCCATTAGAATATGTCATTATTCAAAGGCTTCTAAACACTGTGCTACATCTCCTGCTTTTATTCTGTTTGACAAATAAAAGGATCATGGGCTGTGGTAAAAGATTTCAAAGTTCAAACTTTTTGCTATAGGCACATTCATGTGTAGAGGCCATTCCTTTTGCTAACAGGTAGCGTGCATATTACATAGCTATTTTGTACACTTCACAGCACTCCTTCAGAGCAGGAACGCAAGCACCGACCTTCCTCCCCTGTCATTACTGTTGGTCACCACCTCCCCCACCATTACCGTTGGCCACTACCAGCCCCACCATTGCTGTTGGCCACCACGTCCCCTGCCATTACTGTTGCTGGTCTCTGAATCTTTGGTTATTGCTATCTAAACAATTCTAACAACATAGTTTGGCCCTTAAAACTTACATCCAGGAAACTAAAATATGTTCTTGGAGCAGTGGTTTCAGCGTGCCGCCCCACATGCATGCTGCTAACGAGAAGAAGAGTTGCACGAAGTGTACCCCATTTCCCCTAGGGATGCATTTACAGCCTAAGATGTGGGCTGATAGCTAAACTCCATCAGCTTTGGAAGAAATGAGATGTTTGTCTTTGACTTCTTGTCCGCCTCTGCTTTCCCCACTCCGAGGGCTCCACCCCGCAGCTCTCTTCTCTGCAGGCTTCCAGTTCTTCACATTTATTTCTGCCTAGGGGATTCTGTGTTTGTTCTCATAACTAACTCTAGGACATTGACATCCTTCTTGTCCTCCCAGGCTCAGGTTCAATGGTGTCACTCTCATTCCAGAGGAGCCTGTCATATCACTCTGCTCCCTGGAAACCCTCTCATCACCTTGCTTTTTCACAACACTTATCCATCTTTGAATTTGTTTTGTTAATTTCTTATTTATTTACTGTCTGGCTATCTTATTAAGTTAAACTCCAGTAGTCAGAAGTTTTCCTTTTGTGCTCAAATTCACAGCATTCTTAATCTCCAGAATAGGCCACTGCACATTATAAGCGCTTAAGAAATAGGTGCTTAAGAAATCAGTGAGATGCTGCAACAAGGTAGAAAGTAAGAGCTCTGGAGCTGATTGTGAGTGTGCGTGTGTGTGTGTGTGTGTGTGTGTGTGTGTGTGTGTGTGTATGTGTGGTGCTTGCTGTGCTTTGCATGTGTCCCCCAGATTCACAAGCTAGCAACAATCCCTGATGCAATGATGTCAGGTCATGCAGGTTCCCTCCTCCTGGACAGAGTGGGGCATTGCAATGTGGCTTGCTGGAGTGGGTTTGCATCATCCTTCCTTCCAGAAAATGTGGCATCCTAGGTAATGTGCTGGAAGCAGAAACAGCCTTCACACAAACTGGTCTGCTCACTGTCGTCTTGGAATTCCCAGTCCACCAAAGTGCAAGAAATTAATTCTTGTTTGTATAAATTCCTCAGCCTGTGATATGGTATTTTGTTACAGCTGTCAGAAGAACTAAGAAAGAAGGGCCGGCTAAATAACTCAGCAGATTAAAGCACCTGCAAGCAGGCACAGGGGCCAGGCATTCAATCCCTGGCCCCAAGGAACACTAAGGCAATTGAGACTGGGCGTGGTAGTGCATGCCTGTAATCCAAGCTCTTGGGAGGCTGTAAACAGGTGGATCACTACAAGTCTGATCTAGTAGTGAGACCCTGAACACCCTGCAGACCCTTCCCTAAAATTAAAAAAAAACTAAGAAAATTCCTATAATTTGTCTGGCTTAGGGTTTCTTCACTTAAAAGAAGTGATTGTTAAATTGTTCAAAAACTGATATTGTGGTGTGTGTGTGTGTGTGTGTAAACGTAGTAATTTGTTAGCACATACAGGTACACAATACAAAGTATACCTCTGTCTCATTCAACCAAATGCTTAACGCATATATGGTAAGTGGCACTTAAGTCCTATCATGACAGAATTTGTCACCTACCAGGAAGCAGTGTACATACACCTGCAGTGGCACTCCAGGTTTGTAGCTTCAAATGCCAAGTGAATGCCACAATCAGGAAAACTTCATTGGCTCCCTACTGTTTAGAGAATGAAGTCCAAGTTTATTCAGTGTGACATTTGCCGCACTTTGTAATGAGGCTTCCCCTTCCGACTTCACCCTTACCCCTTACTGCTGTTGTGCCCTTGAGAATCACCCTGATTGAATCCCACCACATACGTGGGCCTGCAGAGTCTTAGCTTTGTCCTTACGCTTTCTCCTTTTAATTGAATTCTCATTGCCCAAGGCCAAATTAATTGTCATTTACTACAGGAGGAAGCCTCTCTTGAACCCATTCCAATCTTTGCAATGACACACAATTGCTCCTTTCCTACAGCCCCAGAGGAGGTGATGGTGCCACTCCTTAGGCACCAGCCACTACCAAGTCTGTATTTTGAGTGTGTGTGTGCACTATGTTTTATCTTTCAGTCTGATCCTCAAGAATATGAGATCAGAGATTGCTATAGCTGTAGATCTGTGCTCTGTAACACTATAAAATAAGACAGACGCAAGCTGGTGTGCCCCGTCTATATTGTAGGGCCCCTTAAAGAAGTTATGTGTAGGTGAGAGAATGAATGGACTTAAGATGAGTAAGAAGAGACCATGCGAAGTCTCGGTTCTCTGCCTGTGTCTTTCAGCTGAAGTCTGGACTCCCCTCCATCTGTTCCAGTTCTTCCCCACTATCTTGACTCACAGCAACACAAACACAGTCATGCTGTTTTCTATCTCCCTGTTTTCTCCCCTCAATTTATCTAAACTCTGCTCAAGTTTGATGTGTTCGAAGTTTGCATGACTCACCAGTTGGGTTTAGATAGGTTTTAATTTTTCCTTTTGCCTCCATAGTACCCCGAATATACTTTGGTGCTGCATTTATCACACTATATTATAAAAAAACTATAATGATCAAAAAGGAATTGTTGTAGCTAAACTAATATGCACCTGTTACCATGGCTGGCAACATGGAAAGCAAGTAATAACTGAAGACAACCTTGTTTTATTGATACGACTCTGTTAGACACTTTGGAAGCTTCATCTTAGACATTTTTAAGTGAATTGCTGTAAGTACATGTTCCCTTCCATTTGTTCTTGCTTCTAACAGTTACAAAAGATTCACCAATTCCCCCTTGGTGAAAGAAAAGCTCATCCAGCCCCCTGTGGCACAAAGATTCTCCAGAATAATAGACTGCCCAGTAGAGGCCCAGGAACTAGTGCCCCTCGTGGTTTCCCCTGAGCTCCCTAATGACAGGCAAAACCCAACCATGCTTTAAAGGAAAATGAAGCCTGAAACCTATCTCACTTCCTCTTTGAATCTTCTTTTCCCTCCTGGAGTGAAGTTCTGTCTAAATCATTTTTCTCTAAAGAACTCATATTTGACTAAGGACTTAAGCACCCACTATAAAACATCCAATTCTCAGCATCAACTCTACAGTATTTTTAGAACTGAAGGTAAAGTAAATAAACTAAACTGAAGTGCAACTGAGAGGTATCTATTCCTTGTTCAAGGTATTTTCTAGAATATAAAAACAATCTCTTTAGCTCTTATTCTTTCAGCAGCAGATGGAGGAATAAGGTATTTACTTCTATTTTTCAGTAGCAATATTTTTATGATTTAAGCATCAGAAAGATGTTTCTCATCTCTTTTCTTCATATTCTAAAGCATTTTTGAGATTCTCAAGTTGAATGATAAATAGAACTGAAAAACAAATGGTGGTCTATCACTGCAGCCTAGGCCAGCTAGCAATTCTCATGCTGGATCAGCAATGGCTTGCCGTTCCGGCCTGGCGCCACATTCCACCCTTGCTCAATACACTTCCCAGCACACCAGGTTTCTAAAGCACTCTAATGTCTGCTGCACTGCAGTAAATGATGGGCCAGCTTGCAGAGGTTGGCTCTGACCTCGGGCAAATGATGCAGCAATGCTTTTGTGAAAGTTGCGTGCACACAGCTCCTCCTCTCCCAGAAGGAACAGCTACCAGATGGCAAAAGTGACAACCGCAGAAAAAATAATAATTAAAGCTGAGTCAAAAACAGCAGCTTTCAGAAGGTCAAGACGCACATTGCTATTCACAAAGCACCGGACAGGAGAGGAGAGTCAGACCTTTGTTGCTTAAATGACGCTATTCACAGCACTTGCAGGGGGATGGGTAGTCTATGCACCTGAGGATGCGTCGCTTTGTCACTGTTGAAAGGATCCAGACAGATTTTAACTATCACGGTAAATTGGGGGCAGATGAGACCATGTACAGATGAGGCTTTAGGCTACTTCTACTAAAAACACAGGAATTCCACACAATTTATTTACTGCTCCTGTACGTTCACTTCTATGTAGTCAAACACACCTCCCCCCATCCCCAAAGTACAACCTCCTGAGTACAGGCTTCGGCATTCACAGAGTGGTGTGCTACTGTGGATGTGCTACTTGCAGTCTTCCTCTGAAGGACATCAGTGGGACTTGACGTAGCTCAAATACTTCCTGCAATGGAAACCAGGCCCATTTTCCCAGAACTATTTTTCATGGCAGGCCTGGAGAGTGTCCACATTTTTAGACTGTGTCTACACTACATCTGGATAAAGAAGAAATTCTAAATGTCAGGCTAACATATTCATCCATTTTCAATTAGCTTAATTATCTGTTTATTTAAAATGATGAATCTATACTATGCAGCATAATTGTGTTTGCTGGATAATCATGCCATAATTAAAGCAGAAAATCCTTAAAATGTTGAGTCAGTATGTCACCTTTGATTTTTGATGGTATACTGCATTTCACCCTAACTTTTACCTATCTCGTATAAAGCGTTTACATTGAACTGAATGAAACAGGACAAGTTTCTAAGGCTTTGACTCCTGAAAAATGTATTTAGGGATTGTAGATAACTCTGTGATGCTGCTTAAAACATTTTGTAAAGCCACCTATGAAGAAGACCCTCTTTAAGGCTGAAGGGGTCATTAATTGAAAAGCGTAGCTGTGTTTATGGACAAATCTGAGTGCAGTGAAAGAAAGAAGTGGCTGTAAGAGCTGCCGCCTACAGACTCTGTACTGGAACATTTCTTTCCTCTTGTGAGTGGGGCATAGGGGGTGTAACTTGCGCTAAATAATTTTTGGGTGCAGGGACCTGGAAGGGAAAACACAAGCAGGGAACTGGTTTGATGCCTAGACTCACTTCAACTTCATCTAAAGACAAAGGGGAAAAAAAAGTGCCCCATTTACAGTAAGGTGGCATTGATTTTCATTCCTTGCAGAAGCAGTGACTCTTAAAAGTGCCTTGTGCCTGCAGAGCAATTTGGCAGTCTATGTCCCTATATATTTCACTATGTGCAAGCCCCTTCCCCTGTAATCCATATGCTGAGAAATGACAAACTTGCCACACATGCATAGGACAATGGTGGGCCTTTCAACTACTCTAAAAAGCTGCTTATTCAAAGAAAGCAAGACAAAAGAAATGTTTAATCATATGGCTAAGGATATGCAAGTAGTAATTTAATATCCATTCTTCCAAAGCAGTTCCACACAGTAATTATGATAAAGGTTTGTACCTGCACCCCTTACCAATGACAAAGTTAAGGAAACAAAGTCCCAGATAAACTGAGTGCTGGTATAAATAGTCACATCGCAGTTCTGCAACTGAACTAAGCAAGGGTGTTGGAGCCCAGACACTGGCCCTTTAGTCATCTGAGTTACAAAGATAAGTTATGTTTCCTTTCATTAAATATTACTCAAAGAATGCAGACTGAGTGGCTAGCAGTAGCTCAGAAATTTGCATATGCTCAGCAAATTTTTATCATGACAATCATCAAAATAGTGCTGAAAGATACAGAGCTAAGATACTCATGCTATGTAGGTACCGATGCAGACATTTTGAGCTTTAACAGTATAATACATGACCCTGTATTAGCAGATTGTGCCTATTTTTTTAAAAAAAATCTGTGTGTGTACATATATGTGTGTGAGTCTATGTGTGGGTATGTGCATGTGTGTGCACTTGTGCATATATGTGCATGCATGCACATGTGTGTGTGTGTGTGCATGGTCATTGTCTTTCTCATGAGATAGTTCATGAGAAACCTCCAAGGATAATTTAATTTTGTGAATAATTTTGCCTCATTTGAAGCAATACACTTAAGAACTATGTTGAAAAAAGCTACGTTTCTCCATGTTCACAGTCTTCATCTTCACAACCTTTTTGCCATGGCATTTGGTCCCAAGGGTGCAGGCTGCTACTGTTCAGCTGGAGAATTTGCAAACTCAAAATCATAAGGGGCTCAAGTTATGTGTGGAAAATGTGAAGAAGGATAAGAACATCATGGAAACCGACAAAATAAGAACCCGAAGTCATCAGAATATCAAAAATATTTAGCAAATAAATTTAAGAAACAAAAAAATACTACTCTAGGCTTGTTTTTTGTGTATTTTTCTACTAAAAAAAACCCTTCCTCTCCATTTATTCACTCACTCGCTCATTACTTTACTAATTAATAAAAACTAATCATCATGATGTATGCATTTGTCGCTCAGAAGTGAGTGACACACTGAATGGGGCAAATGGACAGAACAGCTAGAGATCTGATGGCATCAGGCTCTCCTTAACTAAGGGAACTTTGTAGAGGAAAAGGACCCATAGCTAACATGTTGCATGAGTTATTTAACTTGAGCCTTGTTTCTTCCTCTGTAAAACATAGCATCATCACATCGCACTGCTTGGTGTCGCTCGGAGTTACACGTTCCTGACTGCTGGACGTGTACTAGATGCTCGCTCTTCATTACAGTCAGTGACTGTATCAAAAAGAAATATGCAGACCATTTAAGGAATGAGTACACGTTACAGAACAGCTGATAGCGTACACAATAGATTTTCCTTCCCCACAGCTACTACTGTGAATGGTCACGTGACAGCTAATATTTGTCTAACCGCTCACTGTTTCCTCCTTAGCTTAATTTTAAGATGTGCCAAAACAACTCACTGTTCTGTCTTTGAATAACACTGATGGATAATCAGTGCACAGATTATTAATACTATTTTCCAAGAGAATACGCGGAAGCTTAGAAAGGTCACTTGACAGATCTGTACTAAAGTCAGTGGAAGAGATAAACCTTGAACCCAGTTTCCTCAGTTCTCTGGACAAACATCTGAGGGGAGGATGTGGCAATGTCCTTTACCGAGACACACTGATCAGTTAGCTGAGGCCCCATGTTGCTTCTGCTCATGAAGATCACTTCTTCTACGTTTTCCCTGGGGTCCTATCACCTGTGCGATGTCACACACATCTCACAGTTGCGATATCACAACTCTAAGTTCCGTACACATCAGATACTTAGCTCTGAGTTTCCACGATCCAAGGCAATGATGAAAGGTCTCATGGTTATATTTCAGGGTATGTTAACTCCTTTTAGGTACATGCCAGGGGCTTAAAAATGGTTGTGAATATGAATAAATAAATGTTGCTTTGCACAAAGCAGTTCCTGGATTATTACTCAAGATGAGAAGCATTGCTCACCAAATTAAATTACTCTTGAAGTTTTCCCATAATCTCATGGGAAAGACAAAGAACACACACTCTCTCACACACACAAACACACACAATTTATTCTATCTAAGCAGAACAGAAGAATCATAGTTCTAAAGCCTCTGGACTTTCAAAAAGGGCTGTAAACGGTGGTGGAGATAAAAATGGAGCAATGACAGAAATGTAATATCGAAGGAAAGAAAATGTAATGTTGAATACAAGTCAATATTTGCTGAGATACAACTATGGGTTACAGAATATACTATGTTTTCTAATAAAAACTTATTAGTTTTGAAGTCAGATCTCAATAGCACTCTTTTATACTTACTCCTTGTCATTGATATGATAACTACTTTTTCTCTGAATCTATTTTACCTATATAAAACGGGCATAATAATACTTAAGGGCTACTGTAAAGACTAAAAATAGCTAAGCTACATAAAGCAACTGTAACAGGCATTTCTCAGTGGTTATGTCATAAATTATTTGTTTTATATTAATACTTTAATAGAATCAGTGACAATAGCATGACCTTGAGTAGCTGGCTAGAAGTCAGACAGACAGACTGTCCATGAAGTGCGAGGGCAAAGCTCTGCCAAGCAACATTGCCTCCAAGCCCTGACATCCAGAGCGGAGCATGGACCCGGCCTGTACTCACCCTGAACCAGCATGAACTGGTCTTCAGAAAGTCTAGCATGCTGCCCTCATTACGTCAGGAGTGCTAGATCAAGTCTGGGCTGTAAAATATATTCCTTTTTCCACTCTTGGAAGTATTTCTCTTGCCTGAAATAGCATATTCAAAAAGCAACCTAAGTGGATAAGGAGAAACTATTTGCTATCTCAAAGTATTTACCTGGGTGTGCTGAGCAGGCTTACCCACAGGGCCATAAGATGACTCTAAAGCTTTTTCTGAAGTTCAGGCATGGATTCTGAGTAGATTAAGAATGTTTCCTCAAATTACCTTGAATGTACACTCCTCTCATTAAAAAGCAAGAAACTGGCAACATCACATTTTGTAATTCATACACATATAAACATGTTCTGAAAATACTTCACAAGCGACTGTCAAACAAAACTAAGCACATGATAGTGAAGGGGGTGTTGCCATCAACACAGAAGTATGGAGCATAATTTGGGACACAAAGCCTGTTCCGGTGACATGTTTCAAGCATGTGCTTTCAAAATATATTGAGCATGGGCTAAGGAGATAGCTCAGCAGTCTAAGCACCTGCCTGGCAAGCACAAGGACCCAAGTTCGATCTCTGGTACCTCATGCTGTGCTGGCCCTGGAATCCTGGGCACAATGTGCTGGCCACTGAGTCTGGATATAGTGATGCATGCCTCTAATCCCAGCACTGGAGAGGCTGAGACAGAAAGATCACTATGAGTTCAAACTGATAATGAGTCCCTGTACCAAATGATAAATAAATAAAAGATATAAGACAAATTAAAAATATATTTATTGAGCACTCCTGGAGCAGGGGTTGTACTTCTGTTGCAGCTTTAATGAGCAAAGCAACATCTTCCAAGAAAGCTCAGGAGGGGCAATATTTTCAACCTCTGTTTCTTCCAATAAGACATATTTCCTTAGTAGTTATTTTATCTGACAATAGAAAGGAGCAGGTTCGTGCCCCCAAATGTGTTACCTGAAAGAAGACTCTAATTCCTTTAGGTTGTAAAGCCCTGGGACTGCACTGTAATTCTACAGAGTCTCATTCTTATTATGCTACCATACCTTATTGCATTACCATATTGGGTAAAGAGAAGCACTATTTATTGAACATTCACCTCTCTAATGTCTCTCTTAGGATGAGAAATGACGCTCGCTCTCCGTGTCTTCACTATGGAGCCATGTGTACCCCGGGTACCTAGCAAGTACCAAGCGAGAGATCTTTCCATCTCTGTCTTGCTTCAGCATAAAATCAACAATACCAGCTCTAAGTGATACTTATTCAAGATGTTCCATACTATAATTAAGGATCTTTGTGATGGTTTAGTCTCAAGTAGATGCGCTATTTTGAAAGATCACATCTGCCAACTAAACAAACTAAAATGAGTGTGTGCTTAGAAATGGTACATAACTAGTGTTCCAAATACATTTTGCTTCTCTTAGGAAATTGTATTTTCCTTTTTGTTAGTCAAACACACATCCAGCAGTTACTTAAATCTCATCCAACTTGAAATAAATAGTGGTCACCCTGAAATAACAGTTATTTGGAAGAATTACAGGCAAAGGTAAAGGAAACTGACGTTTGAGTAGTTGTACAGTCCTACTTGTACAAAATTTGAGTTAGTCAGGATTTTATATATACTTACATGTGGCGTTTACCACATATAAGCACACGTCCTGTGTGTATCTACTATTACCCATAGTTTAGCATCAGTATTCTAAAATGATATTGCATAATGAAGCAGAATTTCGTCCTAGAATACAAAGTTGGGCCAATCTGAATATCCTGTGTCATATCAACTGCACCATCATCTTGAAAGATCACATAGAGACACTCAGTACAATTGGGTAGATATCTGTAATCAACGAAAATTTTAAAATATTGTCGTGATATCTTCCTTAACCTAAAAATAACATAGAACATTGCTCTATGATTACTACCATTGTTCAAAATGTTCTAACAAAAGTTATAAGACTCATAGGAGTTATAATTATTATTTAAAAATAATATAACAGGCTGATAATACACAGTGGATCTGAATAGAGAAGCAATTCAAATGGAGGAAAAGTAACCAACAAGGGACAGAGTAAACATGATTGTAAAACATTTGTCTTGTATACCTGTTGTGACTAATTAGAAAACAATTAAACCAAATCCCACCTACTACCTCATCTCAAGTATAAATGCTATGTAAACAATAGGGAAAACTTATATGAAAATAAAAAAGTACATTTACTAAGCTAGAAAGAACACTTATCTGGTGTTAAGTCCTGATAAACATATCTGAAGTTAAAAATATCCTGTAAAATGCATTTAATACAATTAACTTATAGAATATCATAACTTAGGCAATACACAGAGTATTGGTTGCTCGCCTTTGCAATTGCCGGCTGACTGGGGGATTTAACTTTCTGCTGCATTCCAAATCCACAAGAAAATACTATACTACATATCAATGTCTTGGAAAAAGTAAAAATTCTAAATTCTAAGTAAGTTCACTACTGATGCTTACAGTCTTCACAGTATAGTAAACTCCAGAAATTTCATGAAGAATATCACAAGTTAGGGACACTTCCTTCAATTATGCCCCTCATATAAAGCATTGTGCTCAATTATTCTGGAAATGGAATAATGAAATAGAAGCAGTTCCTATCCTCATGGAGCTTATCTTTAGGTAGGAAAAATCATGAACACATATTAGGCAGCTACATATAATAAATTATGTAGTAAAATATTTTATTTAAGACTGCTGTTAGTGTTGCATAGGAGAAGAAATTGTATAGGAAAATATATAAAACATTTGGGTAGTCAAAGAAACTTTCTTTGAGAAATTCATAGTGACTGAGTCCTACAGAATGAGGAAGAATTCACTAGTGAGGATGCTGGGAAGAGCGGAAGGGCCAATGTGCGTGAGGGTTGGATCAGAAAGGAGTTAGCATGGAGGAGGAGGAGGAGGAGGAGGAAGAGGAGGAAGAGGAGGAGGGGGAGGAGGAGGAGGAGGAGAAGGAGGAGGGAAAAGGTAGCAGGATGCTGAGCAGGCCGAGGCACTGTTTGTCTCTAGGTAAGACGTGGAGCCTAGCAGGAGCTGGGTCCTGCCCGGCACTTTGACCATGGGAAGAATTTTGAGCTTCATTTTGAAGATTACAAAGAAATAGAGGAATTTAAATCAGGATAACTGTTGCTAATAAGGATGATAATGATCATGCTAATGGCATTACTATGTGCCAGGGAACATTCTATCCTGTGCAGACAGCAGTGTTAGCTCACTCAATCCTTACGTCATTATGTGAGGTAGAAATCGTTATTATCTCCGTCTCACAGCTGGGAAAATTGACTTGGACAAGGTGAAACAACTTGGCAGATGGGAACATCTTGGACCATAATGTGAAGGGAAGACTCACAGGGGAAAGACAAACCTCAAGGTTGGTTCAGACACGATCATGCGACAAGGCAGAGTAAAATAAGGTAGCTGAAATAAATTTGTTGGCAAAGAAGTTCAGAAAGTGAATGGACGAGAGAGATACTGGAAAGCAAAAATAGGACTGGGCGAACTTTTAGTGTTGACATGAAGGAAATACATATTTCTCCCGACCTTCAGGTCTCTGTGTTACAAAATAGGACAGTCCATACACCTAGACAGGGGAGTCTGGATATATTTTAGACAAGTTGAATTTGGGTGCCCATAAGGAGTCCTCCTGGAAATGTTGAGCAGACAAATAGGCACAAGGGTCTAGAGCACGGTGGAAACATGCAGGGGGCACACTAC
>PVKN010031553.1:0-12462 GCA_004027915.1 Capromys pilorides | reverse complement strand
AAACTGGACATGGGATTACAGCTGTAATCCCAATGCTGGGAAGACTGAGACAGGAGGATCACTACGAGTCCGAGTTGCATAGCGAGACTCTGTACCAAATAAATAAATAACATATTTTTAAAAACAAAAAACAGGCAATGGTTCCTGGGCTGCAGTTTGCCAAACCCTGATCTATCAGATTGAGCTAGTTTTATTTCCCCTTTCTAATTTTAGCTGTGTAGATGTTATGCCTTTGATTTTTATTCCTTTAGAAGTTATCCTAAACTTTTTAAAAATGTACTTAGTACAGGGTCTACACGGTCTCACTCCACAGATTGGACTTATAATGATCCTCTTGTTTTCAGCCTCCCAAGAACCGGGATTACAGGAGCACGACACTGTGCCCAGTCTCAATTGCTCTCTCAGCACACCCCGGGGGGGGGGGGGGCGAGATCAAACCGTGGTCCCTGCATCTACCTAAGCAGGTGCTTTAACCCACTGAGCTAACTGACCAGCCCTATTCTAAACATTTTAAGGTGAGCACTTCTTACAACAAAATTTTCAGTTCACTACATTTTCTAGCACCCTCCAAAATTGTGTAATGACTGTGGAAAACTTTAACTCCTGTTGCCACCTTAGGTTTCCCATATTATTTTGGGGAGAGATGTATTGGCTTCTATTTCCTAAAATTCATAATTCATTAGTATGAATTTTATTCTATTTTCCTATAATCAATACTCAGATTTACCTACTGCTGAGGACCAAATGAGGCTTCCTCCCATGTGTATTTGTTGATGGTTTTGGAAATGGGGGCTTGAGCACTAATGAGATTTAGATGAGGTCAAGAGGGGCTCCACTGTAGCATCAGCACACTTGTCTTCATAAAAGAAAGAATTCTCCCCTTCCTATGTCACAGAGGAAGGAAAGACCATGTGCAGATATAGCTAGAAACAGCAGTCTACAAGCCAAGAAGAGAATCCTAATCAGAACCCCCACCATGTTGGCACCCCACTGTCAGAATTCTTGCCTTCAGAACTAGTAGAAAATCTTTCTACGTCATTTAACCCACCCAGCCTCTGGGATGTTGTTTGGCAGCCAGAGCTGACTAATACATACTTATCATGAAATATTCCTTTCTTCTCTATTTTTCTACCACTTCTTAACTCCAGCTTTAAATTTCTTTTGCCTGGGGGATATCTTTGAGTAATCATTTCAGTAAAGGTCTGTGATGAATGAACTTTCTTCATCTTTGTTTAAATGGAAATGTCTTTAGTTTGCCATCAGTCTTGTAGGATATGGAACTAAAATGCTCCAGGGTCTTCTAGTCCCTGAGGTTGCTGGTGAGAAGGCTGCGAATTGCTATTCTTGCTATTCTTTCATGCTATGCAATTTTTTCATGTTGCTTCTAACTTTTCTCTTTCTATTTCGTAGTGCAGCTTCCTCACGGTGTGTCTAGTATTGCACTTACTCTATTACTCCACTTGAGACTGGTTGCTATTGGCCAACCAACAGCATCTTTCACATCTTTCATCTGGCCTGCAGCATCCACCATCACATCTGTTCCACTGCTATCACTTTTGTCCTCTTTTTTTAATTATTATTACTTTGGAATTCTTATGAGATACAACTTGGACGTCTTTTTCTGCCTTTCTTACTCTCTATTTCATATTTCCCATCTTTCTACCCCTCTGTGCTGTATTCTTTAGATCATCTTTTAATCCATTTATTAATTTCCTCTTGACTATGTCTACTGCTGGTAATCATTATATGCAATTCGAAATTGAAATGCTCTTATTACATATTTGTTTTACTAAAGCTCTGTTTGGTTCTGCTTTAAATTTTCCCTATTGCGGAAATAGCTCAGTAGAGTAAACGCTTGCCTGGCAAAGGCAAGGGCCTGAATTCAATCCCCCATTCTGAAAAAAAAAATCCCTATTCTTATTCATTTAATCTATTTCTGTATCATGGCTTCTATTGTCTCTTGATTCTGTTAAATTAATTTAGACATATTGATTGAATAGCCTCTTACAAAATATTCAACTTTCTCTTGTTTCTGCCGAGTGTCTTTCATAATATGTTAGGAAATTTACATCAGCAGGGTCATTTTCAGGGGAATTGTTTATTCCTATGGGAATCTTATACCCTAGAACATGGAAGTGTGCCAAAGGAATGATTTCGTACTTTCTTTTTGCTGAAGAACCCCAGGCATTCTATTTGACAGGACCAGTTTTCATTCCTGAGCTTGAAAAAGTTTCCACCATACCACGGCGTGTAGGAGTCTATTTCTCATGTAAATCTATGTTCCGACACTTCCCACAGACCCCTGTGCAGAATAAAAAACATCCTTGCTAATTTCCTTTGCCGGCGGGTAGAGTAATTATAGCCTTCATTTCCCTAAAGGGAATGCCCTTTCAGGCTACCAGTGAATCATGAAAACCCAAGCTTCTCCCCTTTGGTTCTATACCCGGCTCTGATTCATCCCCCTCCTATTCTAAACTCCGTGATTCTGGTTATAATTGCCATCTTTGCTTCTAGAAAGTGGTATTTTCACCTGGCCTTACACTCAAGTATGCATTGGAAAATATAGTTCATCTCTTTTTAAAAAAAAAAAATGTTGGAAATGTGAATGGGATTTGTTAAATTACCATGCTATTGGAAGGTGATGTTTAGATTGGTTTAATGCATTGGAAACTGAACTCGCCGTCTCTTTCTAGTTTTCTACTTCTTCGGAAACCACGCGTTTTCCAAAACAGAATCACTGCTCACTTTTCCCTGGTGGCTTCTTGAGCTCCGTGGATCTCAGCCCTCCGACTGGTGGTACTGTGTTCCTATTACTCTCCTCTGGGGCAGGGATTGTGATATACAGCTGGTATGGTGGCAATCGGTGGCTTCCAGCCTTGAAGCTAACGGGATCGATACGCGTCAGTGAGTCTGAGGAATCCCCCGCAACAGGTTGACTCAGTGAATGACGCTCATCAGTGAATCTCTTACAGGCTCAGGAAGTCGGAGCTCGGAAGTCTTTTTCACTTATAGCACGGGTGAAAAATATGTGACCAGCAGAGGGCGCTAAAATACCACAGATAAAACTGAGCTCCTGACTCGGGACTGAAGGACAGACAGCCTAGTCTAACTAGGCCAGGGGAACCCCGGTTCTGAGCTCTGTGTTTTAAGCCAGGAATTATCTAGCTTTTTCTGTCAAAGGCCAGAGGGTAGATGGTTTAGATTTTGTGGGCCACACATGGCTTCTGCTACACATTCTTTTTTTTTTTTTTTTTTTTTTTAATCCTTTAATAGTACAAACATGTTGCTCAGGAGTAGTAGAAAGAAACAAAACAAAAAAAAAAAACAAGACCAAACTAAGGAACAGAACAGAGTACATAGTGGCTTTGGCTCAAGAATTCTACTTTGCTGCCCCTTGCTTTAAGGGTCTGTACCCGTTAGCAGCACGAAAATAAACAGGAAGCTTATTTAATGAAAGTCCCTGTCATACCCAGTCTTCCCCCTTGAGGAATGGGGGCTCCTGAGGGCACTCATCTCCCAGCAGCCCCAGTCCCTCCCATCCCCCTGTTTCCTTTTGTTCATTATCTTTAGGAGTTCCTGAAATCTCACTCGTCTGTTTTCTTGCTGGAACAAGTTGTTCTCCTCCCCACCAACTGCAGGCACCAGACTGCAGCGCCCCGAGGGAGGATTCCTGTCTGGCTGTCTCCACCAGAATCTTAGAGCCAGGGGGCCTGAACAAATGAATGGCCTCAGGAGCCCCTGTCCCACCCGACCACCCGACCACCCTCCCAGTGACTCCCAGGTCCTGTTACCTCTCGGATCCTCTTCTGCCACTCCTCTGTAAACTCAGGAGAGCTGGTGTCCACCTGGGTGGCATTGAGTGTCCACTCCGGGCACTTCCAGGCCGGGAGAGAGAGCATGGCCAGAGAGGGTGCCACAAAAGTAAACGAGCCTCCTTGGAGAATGGGGAGCCTGAAGGAGGAGAAAGACGTGGTTACCTCAAGAGCCTCCCACACTGGCTTGTTGCTGGCCCCAAGAAGCCTTTGGAACCAAGGCCCAGCTCCACGTGGAGGCAGCACAACACGTGGACCCTGCTTGTCACAGCTTGACAGAGCTCCTCCAGGCTCAAGTCATTCCGGGACCCCTGTCAACCTTTGGGTGGGAGGAAAGGCGAACAGGGGAAAGACAACCAATCCCATGTCCATCGCTGAGCTCAGTGAATATTATCAGGGGGATACCCTCCTTCACCCCAGCAGCATATCCTCTGTGCGGAGCTGCACAGCCTAAAATCAGCATTGCCAGCTGCCTTTGCATCCCCAGAGATCAATGCCAACCCCAGAGCTCTGCTGTCAGCATCAAGCCTGAGGGCCATTCTCAGCGTGTGACCCTGCCTCGGGTCCTGGGGGCCCCTCCCGCTGGCTTCTATAGGAGCTTCTAGCAGTGCCTGCCTGACCTGGGTGTCCAGGCAGGTGACCCAGTGTAACCCCGCCTCCCACAATCCTGATTTCCCTAGAGAGGCAGAGGCCATGAATGTTTACTTAATCCATCTGCTCCGGCCATTGTGGGGTGGTGGCATAAGGACGCCAGGATTTTAATTGCAGTTGTCTCCGTGGCCCATAACTTCAGGCCAAGTATTTTCCTTGGCTGAGAATCAAATCCAGAGCCTCGCACAGGTTAGCACTGGGCCACACCCCCTAGGCCGAGGTCCTTTTTAGAAATAATACCAGAAAATTTGGAGTCAGGGCTCTCTGAAGACAACATAAAGGACTGTTCCTGAGAGTGACTGAGCAGGTTTCGTGTTCAGAAGACAGAACGGCGTGCGCTGCAGCTGGCTCCGCGCTGTAGCCGAACGCTGCAGGAGCGTGGGATGCCGAGCCTCCCCGCGGCCACACTGGAGCACGTCAGTCCTCAGGCAAGGTCGGTGCGTGCGTGCCCGTATCACGATTCACGCATCGAGAACCCACAAGGCTCCGAGACAAAACAGAGCACAGTGCGCACCGGGCTGGAACACACAGCTGGCTGGGCTTTGCTTTTTTGCTGCAATTCCATGTGCGCACATGGGAGTCATCCATCGGATGCCGATCGAGGACTTCCTGCGTGGTGCATGCCCAGTGCCACGCACCAATGCTACGAGGAGAAGGAACAGCTCCCGGGTGTGCCGTGGTCTCCCTGACCCAGGTTTCCCCATTCCTGGGCTTCAGCTGCCTGCCGTCACCCACAGTCTGAAACGCTAATACAAGGTATGACTGAAAAATACAATGAACGTATCGGAGGTCCCACTCAACCCAGCTGTTCCCCTCCTGAGTATTTTTCCAGAAGAACTGAAAACTTCGAACCACGGCAATAGCCATAGCAGCACAATTTGTCCCAGCCAAATCTTGGAAACAACCCAAATGTCCATCAACTGAGGCACAGATAGAAGGGATGGGGTATTACTCAGTTATAAAGAAAGATAAACTCAAGGCCTTTGTAGGTAAATGGATGCAAACAGAGACCATACGCACATGTGAAATAAACTATACCTGCGTGTGTAAACATCGTATTGTCTCTCTAGTGTAACAACCTGAAAAAGTAACTACAATCTGAAAGGAACAATAGATACCGTGAGAGGGAAAGAATCTGTCCAAAGAGAAGGAACAACTGGGATGAGGAAAGGACACAAGAAAGAAGGAAGGGGAAAAGATATATTTACATACATATAGAAGACAGCTTGGATAATTGTACTGCTGATTGCCATTGGCCTATTGAAAGGAGCAGTTCATGCTTAAAGTATATTTTCTTCTTTTTTGATTTCTTATAACTTTTTAAAACCAGTTTTGCAGGCTTATACCTGATAATCTAAACAACTAACTTGAAGACAACATTAGGCAATATAACAAGCAATGCTGAATTCCTATTATTTTGTTTAGTGAAATTCTGTATGTTTTTTTTCTAATGGTTTTTTTTTTTAAATATTTTTCATTCTCTCTAAAACATAAAAAATATAATGAATATTTAATTTTTTTAATCTATAAAAGACGCTGTGACTAAGTGCCTGCTTTGGCAAGCACTGCGACCAGGGTTTCATCCCCGGCTCTACTTGCCTGGCCGTCCCTGTCCCCGGGGTACACTGAGACAGCGATTGAGACCAGGAGTGGTGGCACACGCCTGTAATCCCAGAGCTGGGGAGGCTGAAAACAGGAGGATCACTAGGAGTCCGAGCTGCATAGTGAGACCCTGTACCAAATACATAAATGAAAAACCAAAAAGACCCTTTGCTGTGAACCGCCCTCCAATACTCACTCCTCTTTCGTGTCTTCAGTGTCACTGTCACCACCCCCTCACTTTCTTGAATTGATTCACAATATTTCCTTTCACGGTCACTTTGACTTTGGGGAAGACCCAGAAGTCATAGTGCCCAGGTCCAGTGACTAAGGAACAGTGCGGTGCCTTTCCACCGGAGGGCATGGGGTAGCAGCCTTCATCACACATATATGTACGTTTCACCACATCTCATGAGGACAGTATGAAGGAGGACTTCCACAGCTGCCCAGAAGGTGTCAAGAGTGATGGGTGTGCATGGAAAGCCAGAGGAATTAACGACAGTGTGTTGTTCACACCTATGAATTTTTCAATGTGAATCATAGCCGCCTTATGTGTTGTCCCACCTCAGATTTTCTTGACTCAAGTGAGACCATGTTGGCATAACTTTTACTGCAGTCTACTGTAATCTTTCTGTTTTATTACTAGCTACTTTTAGCCTTGTCCAGTGCTTACTTTATAAATTAAACTATGTACATGGTTTGGTATTATATGCAGATTCAGGCATCTCCTGAGTTCTTAAAACACAACTCTGGGAAATAAGGAGGGACCTCATGGTGCTGCAGTTGCCGTTTCTCCGGAGGGGCACAGCCCTTGTCCTCACAGGTGACCTCTCAGTGATTGCTTTAAGCACTGGGTGGCTGCGCTCACAAGCAGTCCATGTGAGTCGCCCCTGCTGACCTTAACATTTCTTTATTATTGGGCACCAGGAGGGCAGGAATTTATTAATTCTTAGTTTTTTCCCTCCAGCAGAGAACCTGGTGCTGCTAAAAATTAGCCAATGTTTTTTTCATTATTATCATCACTTTTCTTCTAGTTTCACAGGTATGAAATAAGTCCTTAACTTTCTTCCTTCCTTCTTTTCTTTCTTTCTTTCTTTCTTTCTTTCTTTCTTTCTTTCTTTCTTTTGCCTTTTTCAGACTGGGTTTCTCTGTGTAGTTCAGGCTGGCCTTGAGCTCACTTTGTAGCCCAGGTGGGCCTCAAAATCACAGCAATCTTTCTGCCTCAGCCTCCCAAGTGCTGGGATTACAGGCTTGTGCTACCATACCTGGCTAACTGGCTAAAACTTCACAAGTGTTAATTTGGACTTCATTAAACCATGAAAGATGTACATTCAATCATATGATTTTATGCCGTTTTTATTAGCAATAAACTCAGTGACACAGAATTCTGATATGGTCTAGTATTGGAATATGCCACTGAGCTATCTCCTTAGCCCTGTCATGATGTATTTATAATAATTCTTAGATGGTGAGTTTTATTGTGGGTTTTAAATATATCTTCTATTATTATACACAATAATTCATCTGTAGTCCAGAAATTATTTAAGGAAATATTTTGAAATCTTTAGTAGCTGACCTTTTTTTTTTTTATTATTTTTTGTAGAGAAGGGTCTACAGGGTGTTCAGGGTCTCACTACTAAATCAGACTTGTCGTAATCTGCCTGTTTACAGCCTCCCAAGATCTGGCATACAGGAGCTTGCCACCGCACCCAATCTGACCACCTCTTTAAGTATATTCATGTTATTATTGTATGTAGTTGAAAAATGTGACACACGAACTCATTGCCTCCTTGTAATTGCTAAATATCCTTTGTGCTCAAGAGTAAGATAAACTTTTTTTTCTATTTACTTGCTTCATTTGATCTTTAGCTTCACAGAATAATAAACTCTTCCTTCATTACTATACTCAAAGCTTCCAATTTCATTTTTCAGTTTTCCTCACCTCTTCACCTGGTTTGTTAACAATTCCCATTTCTTCTCCTTCACTTTCTATAAATATCTTTTTTTGAAAGTTATCTTTTCAAAGTCTAGACATGGATTTGAACGCTGATTCTCTCAATAGACCCAAGGGTCTATACTTTGTGCACTTGTACCAATTTCTTTCTTTCTTATTTTCTTTCTTTCTTTATAGCAACTTTAAATTTGGCTCTGTCACTTGCCACCTGTTGGACTTAAGTGTGTCTTTCTTTCTTTCTTTCTTTCTTTCTTTCTTTCTTTCTTTCTCTTTCTTTCTACCTTTTTTGTTTGTTTTGGGCCAGCTCTGCCCACCCTCAGCGCGGGGCTGGCACAGCATGTGGTGCCAGGGATCGAACCTCGGCCCCCTGTGCCTGTCTAAGCTTACCTAAGCTGGAGCTTTAGACCACTGAGCCCTTGGCCCGCTGTGCCCATTCTTTTCTGAGCTTTCCTGTTAAGTGTTTGGTATGTGTGCACTCAATTTCATTCCTAGGTCTTCACTGTCCTATGCAGCAATTGCCTCAGCGGCACCCGGGACCCCAACTGTATCTGTGTCCTTTGTCATTCCACAGTATGTCTCATCTGCTACCAGAAGGACAACTCTTTTGTTTAAAACTCTGCCCAGGAATATCATCCGCTGCGGCCCTGTGTGTGCCTTCAAACTCTGGAACTTTACGGTGATGGCTAGAAAGCTCACAGCACTGTGGGCCTCAGCTGAGCTGGCCTCGTCATCTCCTGAACAAAGGGACATGGGGCTCACATCACAGCATGGACCCGCAGCACAATCAGGATGGGCCACCACGCGCGTCTCCTCTCCCATCCTTCGGGCTCCTCACAATCCTACCACCTCGCTTAGCACGAAAGGCCAAAAGCAACTTTAAATCTGGCTCTGTCACTTGCCACCTGTGGGACTTAGGTGTGCCACTCAGCTTGTACAAGCCTTTGTGTCCTCTTCAGTGAAATAAAGCACACAGTGCTCTCACCAAGAGCAGCCGCCCTACTGCTCATCCCAGCCACGGGGGGCGCACGGGAGCTCAGGGGCGAGCGGGGATCTCTCCCTGGAGCATGAGCACTTCCTGAAAAAGCGGTTCCCAGCAGGTCACTGTCTTTAGGGTCCCCCTAAATCACAGATACTATTGCGTGGGCTTCTCTCACTGTTCTCCGGCAGCCCCATCTCTGGCAGGTGGGTTCACTATGGATGTTTTCCATCCCTGCCATTCTCTCCCCTGCTCGTGGGATCCACAGGGTTGGGCTGGTCTGAGGCCTCGTGTTCACATCTATAGCCCTGGTCTGGGTGTCCACTCAGCCTCTCGGGGCTTCACAGCTTCTGCTTTGCTCCTTAGTCATTGCTGGTTCTTTTCCTCTTCAAGTAGCGCCTATCTGCTCTAAGGGCCGGGGGCAATGACTAAGCAAATTCCAATGCAGACATCTCCTAGCGTGGTACCACAACTGTACTAAATGGGATGTGGAGCTTTTACTAAATCCACTGATCATTTTTGAAACGTATCTTCCTAGTAGGATGGTGGGGTCTGTTTCGGCTCTGCTCCCTCACTCTTCGTTTTGCTTTTATTAGGTCTGATTTGAGAGAAGTGACCTAAGAATGTCCCACAACTCCTTATTTGCTATGTGCTAACTTTAATTATTTACTTATATGTCACCTTGTCCCAAATGGGACTTAATAGGGACTAGCGATATGATATGACCCAGCGAGGACATCTCACGCTGCACTAGGCCAGCCAACATTACCTTCCATCCATTCTTTCCACTCCCTACCAATCTCATCCATACCTAGACCCATGCAACCACCACAGAAAGAGCCAGTTTGGGGCCGGCAAGATGGCTCAGTGGTCTAAAGCGCCTGCTTAGGCAACCACAGGGACCGTGGTTTGATCCTTAGCACCACATGCTGCACCAGACCCAACCCCAGGGCAGGCTGAGATGGCAATAATATAAAAAAAAGAAAAGAAAAGAAAAAAAGAAGGAGCCAGATTGAGCTTAGATGGATGGAGATCTGGGTACGAATCTCTATGGTCTGCTTCCTCTAGAAGCATCACCTGACCCCCTGGCCACCACACCCACTCTTTACCACCCAATCTTCAGGCTCAAATCGAAGAACAGAAGACAGTCATTTTTTCCCCCTTACCACAATAACTTGCCTGTCCTCTAGTAAGGCAAAGTATCAAAGCCTGCAGTGTTAGAAATATGTCTTGAGTTTCTTTTCATCACCAAGAAACAAGGGAAGAAAAGCAAGTGAAATTACGAAGTTTGCACACATTCCCAGCCCCTCTGAGACACTGCCTGGCCACTACCGGACGTTTGCTCCCAGGCAGATTCTGAGCGCAGGGCTCCCAAAACATGTCCTGATATTTGGCGCAAAACTGTTGTGAATGGTGTAAACGTCAGTTTCTCCCAGTTACAAAGTAATACATGTGCTTTGAAGAAAAGTGGGGCCAGTGAGATAGCTCAGCAGTCTAAAGCGCCTGCTTCAGCAAACTTAGACAAGCGCAGGGACCATAATCCCAGCACTGGGGAGGCCAAAGACAGGAGGATGACCATGAGTCTGAACTACGTAGTGAGACCCTGCAACAACCAAGTGTATTTTTTAAAAAAGAAGAAAAGCAAATTGCAAACAAAGAAAAACATTAAGAGTAATGTAAGTCACCATAATTCTATAACTCAGAAATACACAGTACCCTTTGTCTCTGTCTTCTTTTTATTGATAACCAGATAAACTTTATCGGCACGTGGATGATACTGTTCTTATATTATGTATAAGCTTCAACATTTCTTTGAGTGTTTTTTTCTGCCTTTAAGTACAAAAATGTGGTGCTGGGTGTGGTGGTGCACCCCTATAATTGCAGCACTCAGAGGCTGAGGCAGAGGATGGCTGTAAGTTCAAGACCACCTTGGACTCAGGGAGTTCAAGACCAGTGGGAACTGCATAGGGAGGCCCTGTCTCAAAAAGGCAAAACAAAAGAAAACATAAATGTTTACAATGCTCATATTCATGAATTGCATTGGTCATCATAACAATGATTATAGAATTTTGAAACAATTTAAATGTTTTAATAGCAAATGATTACACAAGAATATTTCTCTTCTAGGGAACGCTAAATGACTAGTATTAAAAGTCCTACTGCAGGAAGATACTTATTGAAATGGAGAGATACTTATAACACCTTGCATAGGTCAAGAAGGAGAAACATTTTTGTTCACTACAATTAAAATTTTAAAGATTTTTTTTAAACTGTGGGGGAGCCTTGCAAGGCATACCACCGTCTTGGGCCAGCCAGAGGAAGAGCCCGAGGAAGCCCAGAAGCGGTCCGCACCTCACCTCCTGGCCTGGGCCACGGCTCCATGCCCCTCTGGACATCTGCCCTGCTCTTCCTCATCCTGATGCCCCTCCCCCTTCCTGCCTAGAAAGCTGCCCAGCCACCAGAGGCCCCCAGGGCCACCATGGCAGCCACACCATACAACTACACTTACAGCTTTAAATATGTTATTATCGGGGACACCAAAGTAGGAAAATTTTGCTTCCTTCATCAACATACAAAAAAAAAAAAAAGAAAAGAGAAAAGAAATGATGGCTGACTGGCTTTACACAATTGGTGTGGAATCTGGTACAAGAATTATTGAAGTTTGTGGCCAAAAACTCAAACTGCAGGTTTGGGGTTCAGCAGGACAAGAGCACTTTAGAGCTATTACACAAAGCTACCACAGGCACTGCAGGTGCGTTTATGACACAAGAAGAAATACATATAACCATGTAAGTAGCTGGCTGACAGAGACAAGAAACTCCCCAATCCAAATACTGTAATAATCCTCATAGGAAATAAAGCAGATGTGGAGGCGCAGGGAGATGTTACACATAAAGAAGCTGAACAGTTTGCTAAAGAAAATGGCTTACTTGAAGTTCTTTGAAAGGCTGGCTGTACAGCTCAGCGGACTAAGCGCTTGCTTAGGTAAATGCAGGGACCAGGGTTCGATCCCTGGCACCGCATAGTGCTGGTCACACCCCGGGGGCGCTGAGCCGGCGATGGAGTCCAGGCGTGGTGGCGCATGCTTGTAATCCCAGCACTAGGGAAGCAGAAATCAGGAGGATCACTAAGAGTCTAAGCTGCATAGTGAAACCCTGAAAACACGCACACGCGCGCGCGCACACACACACACACACACACACACACACACACACACGCACACAAACGCCTTGAAGTTCAATAGGAGAGAACATAGAGGGGACTTAGAAGACCTATCAGAACATTCGGGGTGGAGGTCTGGACCTGAACATTCCCAGGCCTGGTGCACAACACTCCCCGGGGAGGCCAGTGAACCAGTGAGCCCCAGCAGGGAAAATAAGGCCTGTGGCGGCGAGTGACCCTGTTCTGGGGCCGCTCATTGGCTCTTTCGCCCGTCTGTCAAAGCAGTATCCGCCTTACACTGCCTCATT
>PVKN010031552.1:0-12424 GCA_004027915.1 Capromys pilorides | reverse complement strand
TAAAATTTATTTGGAACCAGAAAAGACCCAGAATTGCAAAGAGAATACTAGGCAACAAAGATAAGGCAACAGGCATTGCAATTCCTGACCTAAAGTTATACTACAGAGCTACTGTGATAAAATCAACATGGTATTGGCAATAAAATAGACCTGGGGATCAATGGAACAGATTAGAAGATGCAGAAGCAAATACAAACATACTCAGCCACCTTATTTTCAACAAAAGGACTAAACATGTTTATTGGAAGATAGCCTCTTTAACAAATGGTGCTGGAAAAACTGGCCCTGTACATGCCGAAAACTGAAACTTGCCCCAGGTCTATCACCATGCACTAAAGGAAAGCCAAAATGGACTAAAGATCTAAATATTAAAAGAGAAAGACTACATCTCCTGAAAGAGAAAGTGGTAGGAAATCTTGAAGACATTGGGGTAGGCAAAGAGTTCAAAGACAAAAATCAAAACACACGTTTAACACTTGAAAGAATAAACAACTGGGATCTCTTCCAGCTGAGAAGTTTTGCATGTCAAAAGAAATTACCAACAGAATGAAAAGACAACCTACTAATTTTGAAGATTTTAACTAATAAGTATTCAGACAAAGGTCTTCTATCTAGAATTTGTAAAGAACTAAAAATAATTAGGGTCCTAAAATTAAGAGACCCAATCCAGAAATGGGCATCTGAGAACAACACACACTTCTCAGAGAAAGAAATTCAACAAACCTATAAATATATTAATAAATGCTCCACATCGCTAGCCATTCGTGAAGTGCAAATTAAAACAACTCTTAGATACCATCTCACTCCAGAAAGAATGGCTACCATAAAGAAATCAACCAACAACAAGTGTTGGAGAGGCTGTGGAGAAAAAGGAACCCTTTTCTATTGCTGGTGGGAATGCAGACTGGTGCAACCATTATGGAAAGCAGTGTGGAGGCTCCTTAAAAAACGAGAACTGGAAATCTCATTCAATCCAGCTATCCCCCTACTCGGAATTTTCCCAAAGGAACTGAAAACATCATACCATAGTGACATCTGTGCACCTATGTTCATGGCAGCACAATTTGTAATAGCCAAATTTTGGAAACAACCAAAATGTCCATCATCTGCAGAATGGTTGAAAAAGATGTGGTATTTTTATACAATGGAATATTACTCAGTTATAAAGAATGATAAACTAGAAGACTTCATATATAAGTGGATGTATTATGAACATATACTCATAAGTGAAATAAACCAGACCTACATATATAAATATTGTTTAGTCTCCCTAGTGTTAAGAACTCAAAAGAAGAAATAAAAGTGGAAAGGCATAAACAGCTTAATAGAAACCAAGGACCTAAGCGCTAAACAATGAAGTGACTGTTATCAGAAAAGATACGTAACATGGCAGGAGCAAAACCATACTTATATACACAGGATGTATTAGATAATGGTCCTAAGAACCTAAGGTTTTTCACAATGAGGAGAGCAATGTGTAACACTAAAATTACGCTTGGAATGCCTGTCATTCTGGTCTCTTAGATGTTTGCTGCTTGTAATGTAATTTCAGTTACTACTACACTCTCTCTCAAGTAAATGATTGGTTTACAAGAAAACAAAAAAGTGTATTAAATGAGAGTAAGAGACTAGGAAAAATGTCTCAGGTTCTACCAGCTATAATTTTATATATACTTAGATTTCTAAATGTCTGTGTAAAAATGTGTAACTGCTTTTATCACATTGCACAGGGACTTATTAGAATATCAATGATTGATGGAAAACACCAATTGCAGGTTAAGTGTAAGATGTTCGATGCTCAGAAAGACAGTAATATTAAGCTCAAGTACCTATGTTATAGAGTAATAGTATCATGAAGCTTCTCTTCTGGTGGGTTAAAATTTAAGTTTACAAACCAAAAATTAGAGAAAAAGAAGGGCTACAAGAATTGTCAATATTTTGGCCCTAGCCCTTCAAGGTCAGTGAGGACTCAGGAAATAAGAAAACCTGTGCTATAACATCCTATATCTCAGTGGTTTCCCAAATTTTCTGTTCATGGAGATTATGGAATCTCAGAGGAAAGGGATTGATAATGTACAGTATGCCTAAGGAGAGTCACCTAGAGAGAAAACATTCTCTCGGGCTTTCATAGAGAGCAAACTGGTCAAACAATGGCAGTGACTCATCCAGATGGCTGACACTGACAGCAGTTCTACAAAGCACTGTACATGGTTTCAAAGTAAACCCTGAGGGGATCTGACTGACCTTGGAGATACAAAAGTTCCATGTTTTGTTATGCAAGTCTTGCTTTAACTTGCCCTTAACCACCCAGCAGAAAAGTTTAACCATGAGGCATAAAACATAAAGCCAGATTAGTATGCTGAGCTGTAAAAGGCTGAAATCAACAGTTCCGACATTGCCAGTTCTGCCAATAATCCATTGTGATTATGGAATACTGCACTATGTACACAACTACTTTCTCTTAGTTCAATGAGCAGTTTTTTGTACCAACATTGATTAGAAAAATGTCTACATCCTGTGCTCTCTGTAACTATTATGAGTACAACAATATGCATTGTATCAATTATTGGGAATGTACTATTATCATGTTTTTGAAAATGTCACATTGTTATATATTAAAAGAAAAAATTTTAAAAAAGAAATTCTTGAAAGATGGTTATTAGTGATTAGTAAGTTAAAAAAAACTGCTTAGAATTCAACTTGGATCAAGACAAGACTTACACTTTAAATAGATATAAGTGAATCAAGTGACAAGAAAACACAAAATTTAAAGAGAATTGAAGCAATTCCAACAGAAATAGTTCTTAGAAAAAATGTCATGAAAGTTTATATCATTCTAAAACCTATTATTATTATTCTTTTTTTGTGGAACCGGGTATTGAACTCAGGCCCTTGTGCTTGCCAGGCAAGCACTTATTCTACAGAGCTATCTCCCCAGTCCCAAAGGATTTTTTTTTTTTTTTTTTTTTTTGGTGAAACTGGGGATCAAACTCATGATCTTACACTTGCCAGGCATGCACTTGGACCCCTGAGCTATCTCCCAGCCCTCTTACTAAATATTCTTATGCACCACATACTATAAAAAACATTACACTTTTATGAAAGGGCAGCCAAGGAAGAGTACAGTGTAATAACAGAATATACTGTTTTTTGTCAATACTGACAACAAAATCATTAAGAAACTGTTTTTTGAAAGTAAACAAATATGAAAATAAAAAATGTTTACAGAAAAAAAAAACCTGCAGGCTTGGCTATTTTCCTGAGTCTCACCAATTCAAACTGTTCCCTCTCATAGCAGCTTTCCACCATCCCCTGATTCAACTTCTACGTGGACTATTTATGTTAGACCTCATCTGGAAGTTGCTTTGTGTGGGAATAGATCAAGCATTCAACATCCCTTTCACTGTCTGAATATAAGATCTGTGACTCCGTTCTTAAATAACAATTGGAATACATTTGTATTATACTAAGTTATCCAATAGTAACATAGATAGGCAAGATGAGCAGTAGTTTGAAGTAACAAAGGATTTACTGGGGGAAATAACTTAGCAGTCAGTTAATTCATTAATAAAACTCGTGTCATAATAAGCTTTTATTTCTCTAAACATTCCCACTACTGCAAGCTCAAACATGAACATGTGAATAACAACCATTTTTATCTGTAAAATGCATGCTCGCTGACAGGTAGTTATTGTTTTCAATTTCTTCACCTATAAACCAGGAATAGCATTAAGCTGATAGGATTTTTATTTACTTATTTTTAACCTGATAGGATTACTGAAGGTAAATAATGCACGTACTAGAACTAGCACACAGTAAATGCTCAATGAATGTTAGCTAAAGGGGTTAAGAATTCCATCTATCAAAATAATGAAAAACCAGGAAAGCAAAGCAGAGTAATAAAAGGGATGATGAATAATCAAGCTAACCTATGTCTTTTTTTTTCTTTTAGACAGGTCTCACTATGTAGTTCAGGCTGGCCTTGAGTTCACTTTTGTAGCCCAGGTTGGTCTTGAACTCACACTGATCCTCCTGCCTCAGCCTCCCAAGTGCTGGGATTACAGGCATGAGACACCACATCCAGCTAAAAATGAAGGGGTTCTTTTGTCTTTTTGAGACAGGGTCTTGCTATGCACTTCAGGCTGGCCTTGAGCTCACTTTTGTAGCCCAGGTTGGTCTCGAACTTGCACTCAACCTCCTGCCTTAGCCTCCCAAGTGCTGGGATTACAGGCATGCACTCTAACCTATGTCTTTTAATCTTACCGTAAAATTTAGACAAAACGTTTCCTCTACATCATCTTCTGGATAATCTAGCAATTGTTGCATGCTTCTGCAAAATAACATGTAATATTTCTTTAAGGTAAAACGTTGAGCATTTTCACTTTTTGCTTATGAATAAGTATACATTTCTCATTCCCTGTTTATAAATTGTTCCATTACTTGTATTTCTGTCTTCTAAATAAAAAGGTTGTGTATCAACTGCATCCTCCTCTCCCTCTTTCCCTCCCTCTCCCCCTCCCTCCCTTTCTCTTAGACAGGGTCTCACTATGCAGGTCAGAGTAGCTTTGGGCTCTACAGAGCAAAAATTCTGATCTTAGTAAGGCCTTCCAGTTATTTCAGAAGTTTATTGTAAGTAACAGAAAATAATTATTCCTAGAAGGAAACCATTCTGTAAGCTGCCCATTTGTTGCCTCTTAAACTCTACTCTCAACACTTTTTATAACTGACCTCCCAACATCAGGCATTAATTCTTTCAAATCATCCAGGGATGGTTTCTTTTTCAGCAGTTTCTTATATAAGGCCAAGGGAAAATGCAGATCCACAATAGTAAAATTATAAATTGCTAATCCACAGATAACACCAATCAAGTGGAATAAATCACTATCTTCAAATGTCTGAGAAAATAGAAGAAAAAATAAGTTAGACTTATCTTACAAGTTAAAACGTTAAATTTCTTTCATTTTGTCTTTTTGAGACAGTATCTCACTATGCAGTTCAGGTTGACCTTCAGCCCACTATGTAGCCCAGACTGGTCTTGAACTCAGAATGATTCTCCTGAATGCTGGGATTATAGGCATGTGCCACCATATCCAGCCAAATACTTTGCTAATTACAAAGCCTATGCTAAATCAAACAACAACCCTACGCTCAGAATAGAAAGATTTGAAAATACAGAAAAAAACATGCCTACTCTTAGCTGAGTGAGGCTAAGGCAGGAGAACTGGTGCAAATTCAAGACCAGCCTGGACTACAAAAGTGAGCTCAAGGCCAGCCTAAACTGCATAGTGAGACCCTGTCTCAAAAAAAAAAAAAAAAAAGCCTACTCTTATACTAACTCTCTGACATAACAATACTGTTAGTATTTTTTACATTTCTACTCAAAGTATTTTCTAGCTAAAACACACAAACCTTTACCAGGAATATAAGCATTTCCATGTCACTAAATATAGGGCTGGGGACAAACAAAGCTCAGTGATAGGCTCTCGCCTAGCATGGGTAATACTCTGGAATCAAACCCCAGCACTACAAAGCACAAAACAACAGTAAAGGCCAAGGATTACTATACGTATTATTCTGGTTTTAAAATACAACACACTTTCAGACATTGGAAAAAAGACAACACATGAAAATACCTTTTCTAGTAACTACAGCTAAAAAAAGTTGACTTGAAAGCAGATGTGTGTGTAAAAGGGATGTGTGTGATAAAGGAATGCATGAAATTGTCACATTAACTTGTGCTGGGATTATAGGCAGGTGCCACCACACCTGGCTACACTGATTGTTAATATGGAAATTAATACATATTAATAACATGAAAACTTTTCATATACTTCTTTCTATTCTATTTTTTTTTTATGGGACCAGGGTTTGAACTCATGACCTTGTACTTGCCAGGCAGGCACTTGTGCTATGGAGCTATCTCCATGGCCCCTTCATCTATTTTAAGATTAGAAAAATAAAATGCTATTATTTAAACTGCTATCTCGTTTTTCTTGTCACTAAATTTTCTTTCTAGAACATGTTTTTTAATGGTTGAACATTATATGAAGGTATACTAAGTTAGCTATTTCACTTTAGTTGGATAGATAAAAAATTATAACATATTCCCCTTGTTTTCAAAGGATAATATATGATCATTTTTAAAGATTCTGTGAACATGATGGCTCAGTCACTACTGAGCCTCAGCAATTGTTTCGTCCATTTACTGTGAGAACTAAGTGAGCCGAAGTATGAAAGATGCTTAGGTACCGTTTCTGAGGCATGAACGATAAATGCTCAATGGATGTTTTCTAGTTAGTTTTACTCAAAGCAACCCAGGCATCCTGGGCTGGAGCTTGTGCTCAGCACGCGTGAAGCTCTTCAGCTGAGTTTCCAGCACCAGGAGAAGCAGGACCGCCTGCTGTGCTGTGCAGAAGGAGCCTGGCTAGGCTTCGTGGACCTGAGGGTCCAACTAACGCTTCCACCCAGCCTCCCAGCTACTGGGCCACAGAGGTAGACCGCAGCAGTTGGGATATTGTTTCAGAATCTGAAATAATAGACAAACCTTGCTTTTTACAGAACAGTTTCTAGTTGAAAGGTAGAGAAACACAGTGCTTACTTGTTTCAGGTTACACTGCCATTTGTGGTCCAGCCAGGGTCTTTCTTGCCAAAATTTTTTGTTTCTCATGTAAACACACCATACACATAACAAAAACACATTTTCATGAAGAGATTTTGGCCTACAGACTAAAGTTTGCTGACTTCTTACCTAAATAATGAGGCATCAATGATAATGATGATAATAATAATTTAATGCTTCACAGAAGAAAAGTGAACCTAGTGATTATTCAATTCTCAAAATAAAATAAGCAGAAGGGAAAGTCAGCAGTATTTTGGCCTATCTCATTTATTTTGTTCTTCCAAAATGTGTGGTAAAGCCTTGGTGTTCTGGACAACTCTAAGTCTAAATGATCTTTGAACAAAAACTATGTTTTAAAATTCTAGTAATAACTCTTAGTAAAAGCTTTTGAGTCAAAATGGCATATGCAAAGGTTTATGAAGAAGTTGGATGGGCAGACGTTTTACCTTATCAGAAAACCAAATAAGCCTGGAATCTTCATAATATCTAAACATGCCATACTTAGGGTCCAATAACTCCCTCATGATGAGCAGGAAAAATTCTTTGCGAACCCCACCTGCATCCACAGCATCTTCTCCAACAAATATAACCTAAAATAGCACAATGCAAACACTGAGTAGACTGTAAAAAATGAAGCTCCAGAGGCCCTAATAAATGCTTAGCAACTCAAAGCAGTTTAAAATTACATAATTTTATTTCTTAAGCATCAAAGATACAATAGAAACAAATAAAACTAAAGTTTCTAAATAAAGGGCCCAATTATGTACAAGAAAATAACAAATTACCTTGAGTGGTTTTTTATAATCTATATTCTTTGTTTTCCTAAGGACTTCCATTGCATCTCCTACAATATTTTCCCTACGCACCACTAGAATTAAGCAAGGATTCACAGATTCAATCACTGGGAGAAAAAGAGAGGAGACATTCTGTCTGTGGGCCTGGTCAATAGCCATCTAGAAAATAAAAGATTAAAGTTGTAATAGTAATGTTATAAAGATCCATCAGTGATAAGTATGCTGTAATTTTAGAATTCATATCTTTACTATCGAATTTAGATGTCACAGTACACACACACTAGCTTAGGCTACCTTCAAACTCACAACAGCCTCTGAAGTGTTAGGATTACAGGCATTCACCACCACACCTGACTTAACACAGTATTTTACCTAGTATAGCATAAGAACTTAGTAAAAAGCACAAAGAGTATCTTTGAAATCTTTTGGTATTATTGTGCAACTCATTTGTGTGTGTGTGTGTGTGTGTGTGCGCGCGCGCGTGTGCGTGTGTGAGACCGGGGTTTGAATTCATGACCTTGAACTTTCCAGGCAGGCATTTGTGCCACAGAACTATCTCCCCAGCCCCAACTCATAACATTATTAAGGTAAGTAAACACACAACTGCAATATGGGTAAATTTGAGAACTGTCTTCTTAAAAACTAGTAACAGATAGTGATGGAGAACAAGAAAGAAAATAGAACAAAAGAAACTTTTTTAAAGAGAACGAGGAACCATCTGGTTGAGTATGTTACAAAAATTCATTAGTAGACTAAGTGGTCAGCATTATGTGCTATTGCCAGTTAAAAGTATGCTTTGGCCCCCAAAGACATTTCCTGTTTTTGTTTTAAAATGAAATATACTATATTAAAGTCACAAATCACTAACATTTTCACATGTACTTAAAAAAGTGGATTAGTAGTTGTCAGTATACAGAACTTTACAAAACTGTTTCTTCTGATGAAAATGTAAACAAACTCATTCTCAAAATTCTCTCTAGTGTTTATTGTTTATCTATTTTTTATTGTTAGTGCTTATTGTTATAACTTCAAATTTATAATTGTTAAGATATTTAGAAGGGGCCGGGTGTGGTGGCGCAGGCCTGTGACTCCAACATTCCGGAGGGACAGCGTGGAGGATGGTGCTGAGTTCAGGACCAGCCTGCTCTGCACAGCAAGGCCTGTCTCAGACACAGCAACGTACTCAGAAGAATTTCAAATACCAGATGCATTCAGCTAAGCTTATGAAAACAGTAAATCAAAATCTGGGAGTTTTAAAATTTTCAAAGCATTTTTATAATACTATATGTTCAACATTTCTTTTTTTGCCTATATGCAAGATCTTTCCTATTTTCAAAATCAAATGATAACCTACTCTAACCCTTCAAAGTTATGTGAATTTAAAAAAAACTTTCATTATGAATGAAAAAATGTTCAACATTGAAAAAGGAGAAAAATAGGAAGAAAGAAAGGGCTTGAGAGGAACAACCAACCTGAGAAAATATCTGATTACTCAAACTATAAGGGAATCTCACATCCTCTTCTTAACAACTGATCAAGTGCTTCACAGTTTAAGATCATCTCACCTCTAGAAACTTTCATCTTTTACCAAGTAAACTGGGGACATGGAATGAAGCAAGACTGTGAAACAATCTAACATTTTGCCAAGTCAAGTAGTAAAACTGTCAATAAAGATTATGTATTTATACAGGCAAAGAAGCTTATATCATTTAAAAACATAAAATGGTTAGAAGTTTAAATTCTTTTATTTTCATTTGTAGCCTTTTTTGTAAGCAGTCCTCCAAAGTATGCATATGTCACATCAGCAATCTTCATAGCCCCTTACAGTACTTTATAATGATGCCTACAATGTCATAATGTTCCCAGATAAACAATTACAGGCAATGTTTAAATATTTAATTTTTAAAACTTCACAATTAAAAAAAAAAAAAACTCTCAAATCAGAATAGTACCATGCAAATTTTACCTGCATCTGTAAAACTGCATCCGTTTGTAACAAAGTAGTTTTTGCTTGGGCATCAAATACAAATGGGTATGTACAGATTGTAACAGGGATATCTGCCAGCTGGGAATAGAAAATTAATTATCAGTAAAAGCTGATTTATAATATATTTACTGTGAGTATTTTGTCATTTCTTGTAAAGATCACATTCTTGGCTTCATTTGATGATTCAGGAATTATATTTATAAAAATGCTGCTTATTTATGAATATAGAATTTTTATTGATAATTAGATGAGGTACTGGAATATACTTAGTTTCCAATCTTACAAGGGAACCATATAATTGAAAGTCAATAAAATTATACATAAGGTTTTTTTTTGGTGGCCATCTCAGCCCACTCTGAGGGCAGGATACAGTAGCACATGGTGCCGGGAATCCAACTACGGTCCCTGCGCACTTGCCTAAGCAGATACTTTAGACCACTGAGCTATCTTGCTGGCCCCCACAAGTATCTTTTGCTTAGCACATATTAACTCCCAAGTTTTATTCTATAATTTGGGGCTTCTGTGTTAAACAGAGTATCCAGTCCTTACTACACTAATGGCTGAAGTGCAAAATAAGAAGCCTAAGAATCTAGTCATTTAACAAATTCACAATAAGCAGTAAAATGTAGACTTAAACAGTGGCAGTCACACTCTCTTAGACTTAGTGAATGACCATTCCTATCACCTACAAAAGATGAAAATCCCAAAGTTCTGGAAGACAGAGCTATTCCAATGTAGAATTGCTATGAGGAAAAATAACTTACTTTATTTTCAGTCATTTATAAGGTTTGTATTTCTATACATCACTATGCATCATTTAGCCTCTGTTTTGCCCTACACTGAAACATCTGTGGTTTAAATATTAAGAGTTCTGACCAGCTTTCCCTAAACTGTCTTTCTCTTTCTTTTTCTTTTCTCTTTTCTTTTCTTTTCTTTTCTTTTCTTTTCTTTTCTTTTCTTTTCTTTCTTCTTTCTTTCTTTCTTTCTTTCTTTCTTTCTTTCTTTCTTTTTTGAGGGACCGGGGTTCGAACTCACGACCTTGCACTTGCCAGGCAGGCACTTGTGCCACAGAGCTACGTCCCTGGCCTGTCTTTTTTTTTTTTTTTTTTCTCCCTGTGCTAAGATTCCCAGTTTTTTAAAAAACTATCCTGAAAATATTGTTTCCAACTCTTTTCCATCCTGTCTTGTTCTGAACTAATTCAAATGGTTTTTAACTGCAGACATCAAAAATAATCTAAAAATGTTGAACCACTATCAATTTTTTTTTTTGGTTTGGTATTTAGCATAGGCTCTCACTACACAGATCAGACTCATAGTGATTCTCCTGTTTTCAACCTCTCAAGCACTGGGATTACTGGTGAGTCCACCACGACCAGTCTTAGTCTGGCTCAGTGCGCCCCAGGGGTGAGGGCGGGGCCAGCACAGCAGACCAGGGATGAACCTCCAGCCTCTGCTTCTGCCTAACAGGCACTTTATCTGCTGAGGTATTTGGCCAGGCTGAACTATCAATTCTGTTGCCAATATGTAAAGCAATGTTTAATTATAGGTACCTTATAGTAAACTGCCTTTAATCAGTGTTTTTAATGTGCTCCTAGCTACTGGTCATTTTACTTCTTCAAATCTCAAAGATTTATGTGTTTCTAAAGTTTCCCTTGATTTCACAAATCAATGCTTTCTTTTTTTCTGGATGCTGAGGGTCACAAGTGCATTAGATAAGCATTCTACCACTGCGCTACAGCCCTATGTCTACATTTAAAAACTACCTCAAATGTTTCATTGATTCTAGTTCTGGGGAAAAAAATAACACTAACAAAAAGCAAAGCAAAACAAAGCAAAATCTAACATCTATAACAGATAAAAGAATGTAACACTCAAGCGTTACAAGGGCAGTGTAGGGTTACTGATCACTAACACCACAGCACTGGAACAGTGCATAAAGCACAATAACGAAGATGATTGTACTGTAAGTTAATTTTGTTTTTATTTTTACAATCAAGTATTAGTTTAAAAATAAAAGCCATTTTGTTTCTGTAATATAATTCTTAAGCATTTGTCAAATAAAAGTTTGTTTTTTGAAATTTTTATTTTTAAAAATTCACTTATTGGGTACAGGGTTTCACTACACAGTTCAGACTCCTAGTGATCCTGTCTTAGCCTCTCCAATGCTGGGATTACAGAAGTGCACCACTACACCCGACTAGGCCTGTAGTACTGGGGACTGAACTCAGATCCTTGCGTTCACTTAAGACTGCTGAGCTATCTCCCCAGCCCTGTTTTTTGATATTATAGATCACATTACATTTTAAACTGGAAGAACTGAAACTATTTTAATGTAAATCTTGAAAAGCATACAGATACAATGTTGACTAAAACAGTTAATTTTCTTCAAAATATTTTTCTTAAATGATACACAGGGTGACCTCTACACGCCCAAACACACACACACACACACACACGCACGCACGCGCACACACACACACATACACCCCAGCATGCTTGCACTTCCTCACTCTTTTCGAGAAAGAGAAATCTTTGACTCTGATCACATAGGGGAAAAACAATGAATCTTATTCTGAACATGGAACTTTACCACACCGAACTCACCTCAGTTAATCCATGGCTGACATCCTAAAACAGCAGTGCAGAGTGCAACAATAATGAGGAAAAAGCAATGTTAGTGTCCAAATTCCACTGTATCTATTCAAAGTAGCATTCCACATATTTTTCTATGGCTGAATACTGAATTAAAGAGGCAGAAAATACATCCATACAACAGAATTTACCCCTCCCACATGCATCTTATATGTCTACAAATGTAACACTGTTTCAGGTACCTTGTAAGCATAAAATTATCAAGACTTGGACATAAAAGTTTTCAGGAACTAAATATCGCCATTTGTAGAATTAGGTAGAATAGGAAAATTAATCCTAAACCTGATGTGATCTTGAAAAAATTGTATGGCTCGGTCTCTTTACCTAAAATGGAGAAATATCTCAGTCCATAAGACTTAGGTAACCATGACA
>PVKN010031551.1:0-12487 GCA_004027915.1 Capromys pilorides | reverse complement strand
GCCGTATTACTCAGCTTTCTCATGGCTGGGACATAGTACCCTGCCCTACAATTTAAAGGAAATGAGATGTAATTTGGCTCATGTTTTGAGTGGATTCAATCCATGGTCAACTGACTCTAGGCAGAACCATAGTGGGCATGGTGGAGCAAAGCTGCTTAGTTAATGGCACCCAAGAAGGAGAGAAGAGAAACAGAAGCAAGGGGCCAGACATAGAGTCCAGGATCTTCCTCTATGACTCACCCAGACATCCCCAGAAGTGTGCTCCTCCCACTCCCTGCACCAAAGCCAGGCACCCAAACTACCACAAGGACCTTTGCATCACTCTAGGAAGCTATTGTTTGTTTATTTTTAGTTTTATATGGAAAAACATATGATTTAATATTATTTGAAAATCTGGGGTTTCTCAGATTCTATTCTTAGGAATAAGATTTGATTTCACCCTGATTACAAACTAGCCTGTCACTGTTTCATGGATACTGGTAAAGACATAAGATTTCTCCTTCAAAAACAAAGCTCTTTGCTATAAGACAGCAGACAATATGGTGATTAACAAGTTTTCATTGGTCCTCTCTGCCTGCTAAGTCTCCTGAGAGCAATGCCAAGGCTCATACAGATGGGAAATGTTCCATATGACAGCAAGCAGTAAGTTCAATCTTGGTTGCAGAGGGAAAAAACTACCTCACCTTACAAGGTTACTTGCTGGGAGATATCCTGGATAAAGAGTGGACAGTATTCTTGGTATTATCCAGCAAGAACATGTAGAGATGTTCAATGCCCAGGGTGGATTACCATGTTATGGTCTGTGTCTAATTGTCCTCTCAAAGCCTCATGCAGTCATGGGGCAGGATTCTAGAGTTTGTGATTAATTCATGATTCAATGCAGGGAATATAGGTGTGAATGCCACACCTGCCCTGGGGTGAGTAATCGACATACAATATAAGGACAAGAGAGAGGCTTGCTAGCTGCCACAGCTGCTGCTCCTCCCTTTGAGCTCTTTGGTGTTTTCTGTGGCCATGAACTGCTGCCCTCTGCACTTTGCCTTGGAGCCAGCCACGTATGGACTGAAACCTCCACTAACTGTGAGCTAAATAAACCTTTCCTTTCTTAATTTTGGGTGTCAGGTATTTTGTCCCAGCATCAAGAGAAAAGTAACCAAGACACTGTCTAACACCAAGATGTCATCACAGGAGTAAGGAAGGTCTACTTAATGGAATTTACTGTTCTTAATATGAGAAAATGGCCTGTTAGGAGAGGAAAGAGTAAGGCCTTGAGAAGAGGCCTTTCCAGTAGGGACTTACCTGACTGCATCCCCAATTCTAGAGCAGTGTACCGGTGGCATCTGAGATGCCTGTAGAATGTTTCTAAGTTTATGTAAAGTGCTTTATCTGATTTGGCATTCCTGAAAACAATAAATAAGTAAATCCAAGCAGATTTCATCACAGATCTAAACGTTGTTTACATCATAGAACCAAGAATTATTCCATAGGTCCAAGTACTAATAAGCCAGTGAATAGAAGAAGCATAGAGAGAATACATATGGATAAGAGGAAAAGAACTCAGATCTAAACCCAGGGGACTGGGGCTGGGGAGATAGCTGGGGGTCTAAGTGCCTGCTTGACAAGTGTGATCCCTGGTACTACCTGCCATGCCAACCTCGAAACCAGGCATGGTGGCACACACCTGTAATCCCTGCACTGGGAAGGCTGAGACAGAAGGATCACTAAGAGTCTAAGCTGCATAGCGAGACCCTGTACTAGATAGATAGATGATAGATAGATAGATAGATAGATAGATAGATAGATGATAGATGATAGATAGATAGATAGATAGATTAATAGATAGATAGATAGATAGATAGATAGATAGATAGATAGATAGATAGATTAAACCCAAGGGACTAGTTCTTTTAGAAAAATCAAAATTCATGAGCTGGAAACTGAGCATGGTGAGTAGCTAAGCATAAGGATAATTTAGTTTCCTGTCCCATAGATCCTCTGACACCCATCTGAAGGAAATGATGGAGAATGACCCCCTCTTCTATTTGTTTCCAGGGTCTGTGGCACACATCACAGAACAGCACCTGAAAGTGGCAGGCATTGACTCAGATGCCCATCAGGTTATGTACGTCATGAAGGAGGACCCTGGTGCAGGGCACCTGCAGATGGTGACACACAACAGCCTGCAGCAAATCTCTGTGCAGGGCCCTGTCCGAGGCTTCACCCAGGCCGACATCAGCCAAGGTCAGCCAGTTCATCCAAGCTTCTGTGGATGTTGCCTGGTAGAAATGAAGTGAGAGTTAAATGCCTGAAACCCTGTGGCAGTATACTAGGCACTCTTTTTTTTTTTTTAATAAGAACTGAGTTATAACTTCTTTTTTCTTTGTCTGACATGTTTGAGATTGTCATTTTTTAAAAAATGAAAGCCATCTTAACAAAAATGTGAACACTAACATAGCATTGATGAGATTTGGGCCTGTTTACAGAGAGAGCAAAGTTGTTTTGACTTGTTTGATGCTAAGAAACACAGGAATGAAAAAAAAAAATTAAGTTTAGATGGATTAAGGTGAAAATTATGCCTTCCTTAGGTGAGCAATTTATATCTCTTTTCAGCTCCCCAAAGAGCAGAAGTTAATGAACTAAGCAGAATGCAAGGGCATAAATCTGTGCTGCCTGGGGGACATTACATGGCTCATCCCTCCTTCAGGAAATGCTGATGTAATGCAAAGACATAAATGTTAAATGCTACACAGTTACTGTACAGTGCATTCAGCAGGAGAAAGGAGAAAAAAGTTACATATGGGGCAGCAAAAATAGTCCAAAGTCCTGTGGTGTTGTGAAGTTTATTTTAGAAGTGGAAATATGCACATAAGGAGCAGACACAGGGGTCCTGTCCAGGCTGTAACATGAAACACCAACAGCAGCCAAATTCTCACTGGATCTGCCTGCGCCTCAGTGAAGTGGGTAGAATAAGCAAGGGGATAGTAGTTCCTTAATTATTCCATGCCTCCGTGTCTCCTTGTGAAATATGAAACCAGGCACCTCTTCCCAGAGGTTCTATTGCATTGATGGCTACATATAAATGATGCGGTGGGCTAGCAAAAGTAGATTGCATTGAGCTTCTCCCTTTGGATCCCTTTGACCTATGTGAAGGATATTTGCATGCTTCTTGTTTATTTTCCTGTGAGGCATAGTTGGTAGTTGGCATCATTCCTCATGTTGGTCAACAGGGGTAGAGAGTACTGGGAGAAAGTGGGCTGCAGGGCTGCATCCTCCCGCCTTGTGGTGTGTGTGTGTGTGTGTGTGTGTGTGTGTGTGTGTGTGTGTAGCAGGTCCTTCCCCAGGCCATAGGTGTGGCCAGAGCTCTTACACACAGGGTACTTTCACTGGTCTAGTCATGCCTGGGATCTCCTTAAAGACCCAGCTAGACCTTTCGCAAGGGCTGTGCCTCAACTCTAAGAAATGTCACTTGAAAAGAATTTGTTATGAAGAAATGTCTGGATGTAGGGAAATCGATAGTAGGGGAGGAAAGGGAGTGAATGAAAACTTTAGATTAAAATGTCAAACATATCAAAGAGAGGAAGGTATAAATTGTAAATTGTTTCATTAGCATGAATAACAATTGAAGTCTCTCCTACTTTAGGAATAGCAGTAGAAAGTTCTAAGAGCAAATCTTATTTGCTTGCTTGTTTATTTCTTTTTATAGGACATATCGAATATAGTCATGGAACAGGAGAACCTGGAGGGAACTTTGCTTTTAAATTTGATGTGGTTGATGTTGGAGGCAACAGGTTGATGGACCAGTCATTTTCTATTGGCGTTTTAGGTAAGCAACTGCTAGACTCTGTACAAAACTACTTGACAATTGTGAAGTTATATAGCTTACACTGTGCTCACCTTGAAACTTAAGGCCCCTTTCACCTCACTGCATGGAACTGGAAAATCATAACCTTTCTGTCACACAGCTCTGGTCCCCTAGTGGGGTCCCTGAAGGGCAGATCTGAGCATTGCTGTGACCTTACCACTGGGTATGCAGCCAAGAACAGAAGAAAGGAGGCTGAAATGATTGCATTTCAAATCACTATTCCTGATTGTTGCAGAAGACCAATCCCCACCAGTCATCATTACCAATAAAGGGCTGGTATTGAATGAGAACTCAGTGAAGAAAATCACCACTTTGCAGCTGTCAGCCACTGGCCAGGGGAGCAGGCCTGCAGAGTTGATCTACGGAATCACCAAACAGCCCCAGCTAGGCCATCTAGAACATGCAACATCACCAGGTATGTCTGTCCTCTGTTGCTATATCCAACCAAAAACTGGGACTTACCAAGGTTCTAGTGTACATTAAAATCTGCCGTGGTTGATGCTTACGGTCTGCCTCACTAATGTTGACCATCATGTTCTACACTGTGTTGTACTTAGCATACTGTGGGTGTTCAGCAATTTCTTGGTGAAAGTGCTTGAAAGGCTGCAGAGTGGGTTTGGGGTATAGCTTAGTGAGTGCTTAACATGCCCTGAGTTTGATCCTCAGCATTCATCCCCTGAAATCCCCACAATTTTATGTAGGCAAGTTTACCTTCATACTTAGACAGTCAGTTTCTTTAGAATAAACACCACATTTTGTTCTTTGATGCTTCCCTGGGCATGTGGCACAATGCAATATTTTTGCTTAAAAATTCACTTCAGGAGCTGGGGTGGAGCTCAGTGGTACCATACATGCTTAGCATGCTCATGGCCATTTTTCCAATCTCCAGCACACACACAAACTCAATTCAATAAATAGCAAATAAGCATGGATGCTACGCATAGCTGTAGTGCAGCTGCTACTCAGGAAACAAAGATGAGCAAGAGATAGTCCTTGCCCTCCAGAGTTCTCTGCTGGTGTACAAGGAGGCGCTGCAGATAAGCAGGACTCTGGAAAGACTGTGGCAGGTGTTTAAGGAAGGTACAAACCTTGGGTCTTGAGAATTCAGAGATGGTGGACTGGACATCCAGAGAGAAAGTACACAGAGGTGATATTTAAGAACACCCTGGAAAGATACAGAATTTGGGGGCAGGATCTGTGTTCTTTCCAGAGATGACAATGGCACAGAGGTGATTTTCTAAAAAGGAGGAGGAGTGAGCCAGTTGAGCTGAAGCATGTGTTCTGAAAATACTAGGAGATAGAGAGTGTGGGTAGGCTGAGGTTTTTTGGAAGGCCCTCAAAACTGGGATAAGTCACCTCTACTGATGGCAGTAGGGAGTCACTGCTGAATTTTGAGCAGGGAAGGAAGCAACGTTCACCAGGCCAAGTCCAATGGGGTGAACCAGAGGAAAAGCAAGGGGCAATGTGGGGTGGATAGGAATAGCACGTAGTAAGATGTGTGGTCAGCAGGGATTTTCTGGGTGAAAGAAGAAGAGAATTCCAAAAGACACATAGGGAAAGAGGGAAAATGCAAGTCAGTGATGCTATTAGTGTCTCTTAGTTCATTAAAAAGGAAGATTTATGCTAGTACCAGTTAGAGAAATTATTATGCCCATATGTTGCACCTGAAGCAATTACTTTAAAGATAACAACTTGTAATGTATTAATAGTTATTATTCTTCTATTATCTTTGTTATGAAATTTTGTTTCACCTTTTGTCCATAAAGTAAAATTTAACAGTAATTCCAGGGACAGCTTCTAGAATGTGGTGGCCACATGAATGTGAGAGGCCAAATGAATTACTCCGTTAGTGATCTGAAGGTAGAATGGTCCTTTCCTTGTTTCCTTGAACACAGGCAATGACAGCTCGCTGGAGATTTAAATCTTCAGTAGATTCCTTTGGATTTTAAATTATAGATTTTTCAGTCAACCAGGGAAATACCAAAACAAGGGAAGCTCTCACCCTCCTAGCACTCATTTTGTAAGGTAGGGAGTCAGACAATAAACAAGTGAGCGAATATCGCCCCATGTCAGGTGGTGATGAGTGTGAGGTGGGTGAGCAAGAGGCAGAGAAGGAGGGAAATGTTCCCTGGTGATAAGATGACATTTGAGCAGTACTCTAAATAGAGGCAGAGAGCCAGGCAGCTGATGAATAAGGAAAGCACATTCCAAATAGATGGTCAGCAAGTCTAAGCCTCATGAAACGGGACCAGTCAGGTACATTGAATTCAAGACAGCGAGAAGCCATTGTGGCTGTAGTCGGTGAATGAAGGGAAGTGTGATGAGAGGTGAGCGTTGAAAGGTGGTGTGTGACTGTGGAGGAGGTGAGGGTAGAGGTCCTATGGGGTCCAGCCTGACAGGGAAGTAGTGGCACTGTCTAACCTCTTGTGTGCAGCAGGGTATGCGGAGGAATAGATAATGGCCTGAAGTCTCTAATGCAGATTAAAGCAGGGGCTGCCTTCTCTGTCCTAAAGTTCTCAGGGCTCTGTGCGGATCAGCATCCTCAGGACCTTGGCTGCATGAGATATTCGGTAACCAATTCATGCACTGATTGTTTCTGCCAGAATCCTGTCAGGTTGCTGGTTGTCGCCCTCCAAAATGTAAGGGTAGGTCTGATGGTTGTGTGAGGCAGCTGCGTGCACCCAGCACAGAGTGTTTAAAAGTTCCAAGCTTCAAGCAAGACGCTGCCAAGTGCCCTCTTGCAGGGGCCCCCAGGCCTTGCTCTCCTACCCAGGATGCTTGCTAGTCCCATGCCAGGTGCTTCAATTCACCTTTTTGCATATATCTTAGACTTAACTGGACTTCAAATCTGGTTGCCAAGTGTGAGTTAGGGTCATGCCTAAGTGCAGATACCCTACTTCCTTTACTTGCCCTTTCCCTGCAGGGCCAGCTTTCTAGTGTAGGTGCTTCCCACTCCCGCCAGGTAATCCCATCAACCTCTTTCCCATGAATCTCAGGATAGTAGATATGAGGATCCAGCCCCATCCTCCTTACCCACTGCTTCTGAGACGGGGCACTCAAGCCCACACTGAACCCTTTCCGTTGCATGCAGCTAGGATCTTCTTTCCATCTCTCCCCTCAATCAAGACCATTTTCATTGCTTAATTCTCTCTGTTTATATGTGGAAGGACTGACTTTGGAGAAAGGACATGTGGAGGGCTCTTTGACCTCTCTGAAGGCAGCCAGCCACAGTATAGAAGAAAGCTTAATCTCGCAGAAGGAGGCTGAGCCCAGCTGAAGTTGAGTTTAGGGTGGAGTCTGTTTTCCCCCAAAGACAGTAAACCCTTGTAGGCCAGTGTCCTCATGGTGTCTCTGAGTTGTTTGGTGACAGATTGCCCCATAAAAATTAGTATTGGGGAAAAAAAGGTAATATTTGAAGGGCCGGCGAGATAGCTCAGTGGACTGAGCACCTGCTTAGGCAAGCACAGAGACCAGGGTTCCATCCCCAGCACCACATGCCACAACAGCCCCACTTCTAAGCACACTGAGCCAGCCACTGAGTCTAGGCGTGGTGGTGCATGCCTATAATCCCAGCTCTGGGGAGGGTGAAACAGGAGAATCACTGAGCTGTGTAGTGAGACCATGTACCAAATTTAAAAAAAAAAAAAAATTGACCCTCATTGTGGACAGATGCAGTAATACTTGATGGTTTCCTTGACATGAACATGCTCTCACACTGATGGAATTCATCTTTGCTTCCCTTGAGGAGCTGTTGGGGGTTATGTTCATCTTTGAACCATGCCAGAAACAGGCCTGTCCTCCAAATTGACAGGCTAAGCCTGGACACAGTCCCTGTATATGCTGTCCCTCAAGGGCAGGGGTCACAACCTCACAGCTGGGCTTCCCTTCTTCTCTACACCCCAAAGACTTTTCTCTTCTGAAGTTCAACTAATGAGTAATATTGACTAAGATACAAGCTAAGAGACCCCAACACACAATAGCTTAAACTAGGAATTCATTTTCTCTCCCAGAATAAACCAGAGGCAACTGGCCCAGAAGTCCTCCACAAAAGGCTCTCCTTTCTAGCTCTATTGAAGCTATCTCCCCATCAGCAGAAATGAACACAAGGCCAGGGAACCCACATCCATTTCTCTGTTATACACGTTGCATGGCAAACACTCCTTCTGCATGGTCATAGTCTCAAAAGACTGAGAGATGGCTGGCACACATAGCTCCCACTGGGTACCCCCTGGTGTACCCAGTAGTCAGGAGTCAGTCACAACCCTGGTTGTGGGGGAGTACACATGTAGTTGTCACCATAAGATGCAAGTTGTCCCACTGACTCAGATGCAGAGCAGTGGGGGTGGTTGAGCAAACCATCAGACCCGGGAGAAGAAAGGGGGTGCTAAATGTCCCTATAGTGCCTAGGCAAAGTCCTGAGCAAAACAGTTGCCAAAAAGCCAGGACTACTCTTGGTTAAAAGCAGTGGACTGTGTCCCCTGCTCTAGAACTTAGTCCTTGTCTTGACTTTTGTCTCACAGTGAGTCCCCCACTTACGAGTGAGTTCCACTCCAGGAGAATATTACTCAGTTGGAATTGTTCCTAAGTCAGATCAAGTGAGTCTTACACACTTTTTACACAGATATAGAGTGTAAAGCATTAAAATGCAAAACAGACATACAAAAATACCATGAATAAACTATTTTTACTTTTTCCTTAAAATGGTGATTCAGTACAGTACTTTGTAAGACTTTGCATGAGAAGAGAATCGCTAACTGGAAGAGGGAGGAAGAGTGGGAGATAGTGGAGCTGAAGGATAACCAGTAGTGGGAAGTGGTGGACAAGGTGGTGTTTCGCTCCCACCTGATGTTGATGACACAGGTGTTTTGATGGACTCGATTCTATCTACCCATTTAAGAAACCAATCCAGTCCTGACTGGGTACTATCTCTCTTTTCCCTCATCATGGCTTACTGTATCATGAGATGACATTATGAACAGCTGCTGCAAGCTTTATGTCCTGTATGCTATCACCCTATACAGGAGCATACAGCAGCTCACCAGTGACAACGTCTGACAAACACGTGAACTACTTTCATTTTCATCTATGAATGTTCATAATGCAAGGTCCATGTATATCTGTGAAAGTTCACAACTCAGATGTTCTTAAGTTGGGACTTGCTGTAGACCCAATGCAGCAGGTTGCTGTCACCACAGCTCCACTAAATAATGAATCTTGTTAGTGTGCACATCTGAACACCATACTGATTTCATGCAAGGTGCTTCAGGAAGTTAGTAGGTGCTGTTTCTGATACCTCAGGGCAGACTTTCCCCTTGCTGGACTCCCCTTGGCGGTATAGTATACTGTTCTGAAGGGACAGGGTGGCTCCTTGAGTGGGCCAAGGAATGTCCCTTATAATTCCTAAATGCAGTTAGGGAACCCTTGAAAGGTGCTCTGCAGATGGGCAGCCAGGTGTCCACTTTCTACATCAGTGAGTGCAGTAGTCCTTTTTGAGGCCAATGCAAGGCAACCTGAGCCTCTGACATGAGAGCTTTGTGCTTAGCAAGGGCAGGCAGGACTTGGCCCTGAACCACAGAACACGTAACAGAGGACACAGTGGCACATCTGCCATGTGCCATCTGCCACCAGTGCTTCTTGATTCCATCCCGTACTGGCACTGGGTGAGGAGCAGTATGGTGCACAGCACTTGGCTTTGGCTTCTGTCAGTCATGGAATAGGAGGCATATTTATGTTCCCGCCCATGTGGGGACTTGGAAGGAGCCCTGGTGCATTCTCCCACCAGTCTAAAAGCTACATATTCACCACATGATCCTGCTCTTAAGTATTGAAATCAGGCAAATGATTGTTGTTTTGCCCCCCAAGGATACTCTCATCACCTCCTTCCTCACCAGCAAATGACACACTCAAACAGGAGGACCCTCTAGGAGGAAGCTAGGAGTCCTCAGTCTTTGGAGCCTTGGGCCTGTGTGAAGCTTTACATGCAGGGAATCGTCTCTGGCTGAGAGTTAACTCATCAAGGCGCTGCCCACAACTTTCCTATTTCCACCAATCTAATACTTCGAATTTAACACCATGTCCTCCCTTTTGAAGGTGCTCAATTAGAGCATCTGACAAGGACACTGCCTTCCAAACAAGGGCCTCTTCCCTTCCCCTAGCTCAGCTCATTAACATGTTTGCTCATCTTCTACTCCTGAAAGCAGGGAAGTGGGCTTTTTGCTCAAAAACAAAGTCTCAGACTGGACCAACAGTGTCAGCAGCACCAGGCAGCTTGCACAGAGAGCACACTACACCATTCAAAGGAGAGAGGTCAAAGCAAGGGGCTTCAGGGTGACAGCAGGGGCCTGACTGGGGTGCCCCATGGCCAAACTACCTCCACAGCCAGGCTGCCTGCTAGGTTGCATGAGTTCTGGGGACAGAGAGTTCTTTCAGTTGTGCACTCTCAGGCTAACCATTCTGATCTCAGGTTCCTTGCTAGTTTATGTCTCTCAGAAGCCATAGTAAGACTGCAGTGGGGAGCCCTTCTCACCCAGAAGCTACCTATTTATGATTGTGCTTTAAGAAGTTTAGGAACCACTCAGTGGATTGTGATTTGTATTCTCCAGATATAAACAGTTCTCTTGTTAGTACATCCCTCTGTTCCCTTTGTTAAGCATGGCTTCCAATGTGACCACTGCTGCACAGGTCCCATAAGATCAGATGTTGTCATCTGCCATTTAACTGCTACCTCTGCAGTCAATCTACCACTTCAGCTTTAGATGTTAAAGAAATGAAGTAAAATACAGTAAGAGTATGTAACAAGATGCACTGTAGTTTACGTGACACATATAGCAGAAAGAAAGAAGGAGAGAAAGAAGAAAGAAGGAAAGAAAGAAAAAGAAAGAAAGAAAGAAAGAAAGAAAGAAAGAAAAAAGAAAGAAAGAAAGAAAGAAAGAAAGAAAGAAAAAAGAAAGAAAGAAAGTGATCTTTCCAAGTGTTCTTTCCACTTTTCTGTTATATCACTGGTTCTTGGCCCCATGTGAACATTCCAGTTACTGAGGTTGTGTTTGAAAATAATGAGAACTGGGCCCCTCCAGACCCATAAATAAAAGTCTCTGAGGGATACAACTTGGATACGAGTGTCTTTTAAAAGCACACTATGCATCATTTGTTACTATAACACAAATACCTTACTTCCAATTTCTCTGGGTTTTGTGACACTAACCAAAACAGGGCATACCCACTAGTTTGCGCTGTCCTTGAAAGCAGGGACACATTCTTGTACTAGAGCTACCATAACAAGTGCCCCCCAACTGGGAAGCTTAAACAACAAAAAACTTATGTTCTCATAGTTTTGGAGGCCAGAGGTTCAACATCAAGGTATTGGCGGGGTTTGACTTATGCAGAGGGCTATGAAGAAACAGTGGTCCTAACATGGTCACCCTCATGTTCAGCTGTTCTCCCTGGAAGGATCTGTCTTGTGTCCAGCTATCGCTCTTTTATGACATCAACTTTACCGAATGAGGACTCATTTTAGTGATATTGTCCAAGTATGTAGGCCATGACCCTATAAGATAAGAGTACATTCTGAGTTACGAGGAGTTGGGACTTCAAAATTTGGAGCCAATTTGAGCCATAACAAGAGGGACTGGAGACAAAAGAGGGTGATCTCAGTCTCCCACAGTGTGAGCCAAGGTGCAGAGGGCAGCATGTACAGCACCACCCCCAGGTTCCAAGAGCAGGTAACTGCGGCATCCCTGATGCTGTCTCCAAAGACAGTTTCTCCAGAGGTGCTTCCCTCAGCAGCCCCTCCTTGACCTGGACTGGGAGTTCTGTGATGTGTGTGTTTTCCAGGAAGCTGGAGAAATGGCAGGGTTAATGTGGGTCTCTGTAATGCTGGTTTGGTGACTGGAAACACATTCCATAGGATTAAAAGCCTTCAAATCTTTCAAAAGGCAACTAAGTACCTGTTGTGAGAGCCAGTGGAGAAGTGTAGCAGGCACCATTTGCAGAAAGGCGAGTAGCTGGTGCTTTCCTTTTAGTGGAGGTAGTACAGGGTCTATAGAGTCTCACTGTGCAGATCGGACTCGTAGTGATTCTCCTGTTTTCAGTCTCCCAAACGCTAGGATTACACATGTGCACCTAGCCTCAGTGGCAGTCTCAGCATGCCCTGGGGGCAGAGCCTGTACTGCACACCAGGAATCAAACCCCAGCCACTGCACTCTGCCTAAGCAGGTGCTTTAGTCTGCTGAGCTATCGGCCAGCCGTTGGCTAAAGTTTTGAAAATGAAAAGTGTATAGGAATCAAAAATCTATGTTTAGTAAAGCCTCTTCAAAAGAGATTATATTCAGTGAATTTAAACCCCCTCACCAGGTACAGGCTGAGCACCTGCCGTGCCTCTGCACTGCTCTAGGTGCTCATCAGTGAAGGAACTAGCAACGTCCTTGTTCTCTTGGAGCCTCTGCTCCTTACCTGCTTCTTACCTGCTAGCATGGAAGTGCAGGGATCATTTAAAAAACAGTGAACCCCAGCAAAAATTAGTCTTTCCGATAAGAAAGAGGCTGCAATCCAAAAAGTACTTTGAAGACACAATTCAAAAACATTATGGGGCTGGGGTAATAGCTCAGGGGCACAAGTGCCCTGGCACAA
>PVKN010031550.1:0-12492 GCA_004027915.1 Capromys pilorides | reverse complement strand
TGAGATTGGGCTCATAGTGATCCCCCTGTTTACAGCCTCCCAAGAGCTGGGATTACAGGCGTGTGTGCCACCACACTCAGTCTCAATTGCCTCTCAGCACATCCTGGGGATCAATACCCACCCACCCCCACACACTTGCTGGGCTTAAATCCGCTGAGCTATTTGGCTGGCCTTAAAAAAAAGTTTTCTCATGCTGTGCAGTTTCCCACCCACCTACTTGCCCACACTTTGTCCTTCAACTTCCCTGTGTGGAACTAGAATATCTCACTTCAGTAAATCCAGACCTGTTCTTTTCTTTCTCAGGTGATTGTGGAAAAGGTCTCAGGCTCTCAGATTGTTGACATTGACAAACGGAAGTACTTGGTTCCATCTGACATCACTGTGGCTCAGTTTATGTGGATCATCAGGAAAAGGATCCAGCTTCCTTCTGAAAAGGCAATCTTCCTGTTTGTGGATAAGACGGTCCCGCAGTCCAGGTGAGATGTGTTTGCTAGCTGTGCTGGTGGGTGTTGGAACAGCCGTGGCTGCTTTAGAGTTTTGAAAACTCTTAAGGCTATAAATCTGGATTTTTGTGTTCTCTGATCACTGTAGGTCCAGTAAGAAGTAAATGGTAGCAGTACTATACACTTTTCACTTAGAAAATAAAGTAAGATTTGAACTTAAAAGAAGCAGCCCATCCTTAGCAAAATTGCAACCTAAGTGAAGACTTGCTTAGGCTTAAACCATAGGTAGAGCTGAGGCCTGAAATGAAGTTTTCCCTAATGGCCTATGAAATGAACCCTTGTAGTTCTCCACCAGGACCTTGCAGGCCCTGCTAAAGCTCAGGTTTAGTTAATCCCCTGCCTGTTTGCTATTTGCTGTTGCCAGGTGTCTGCCTGATCCTCAGGTCTGATAGAAGTGTTAAAAGATTTGGAAGTTTCTTTTATAATTTAAGCTTACTTTGGCACCATTTGCTTTAACTGCCACTTTGTTTGACTGTTGTGTTGTCTAGGAATGATCTGTGATTATAAATTGGGGCCTGAATCTAGCTGTATTACAGCTCCTCTTTATACTATAGTTGACAACCCAGCCTTAGTTTCCTGTGAAAAAAAGAAAATGGACCGACTAGCTGTCTACAACCTTGGTCTGACTTTTCCCAGTTCTGACTGGACAGTAAGCTGGATTCTGGAGCCTACCTCCTCCATCTGTGTGAATTCCTGGCTACATTTTATCCTAGTGACCCAAACTAGGTTTCATGTTTTCCCTGAGGTAATACTACTATGCTGTTTTGGGGGGGTTTTTTTGTTTTGTTTTGTTTTTTACACAGGGTCTTGCTGTGTTTAGGCTGGCTTTGAATGCACCAGTTACCATGTCTGTCCTGTCTCAGCTTCCCAAGTGCTAGGATTACTGGTGTGCACCACTACACCCTGCTTTCTTCAAAGTAATACTTCTTTAGAAGCTCTGGAAGCTAGCTCAGTTTGTAAGAATATATTCTTTTTGAAAATTTCAGAAGACACCTAAGCCAAATTCTTGGTCTGTTTCTACTAAAGGTAGAAAACTCTTGGCTACTTTTTAAGTCTAATTTCCTCTTTCCCTGTCTCTACCACCTGCACTTCCTAGTGTTTGATAGGAAGGCAGCACAGGAAAAAATGGAAGCTTCTTTCCAAGGCCAGTGTCTTAGTTACTCTTTTCTCATTGCTGGGACAAATACCCGGCACTCAAAATGAGGGAAGGAAAGGTTTATTTAGCTCACAGTTACTGGAGGTTTCAGTCCATATTTAGTTGGCTCTAAGGCAGAGCGGGCACAGGGTAGGGGGCAACCTTTCATGGTGGCAGCTAAGAGCAAGAGAGCAAGGAGAGCTAGCAGCAGCTTGAGCAGCTAACTTCTCTTCCTACCTTCCATTGAAATGCAAATCATCTGCCCCAGGGGAGGTGCAGCACCCACACCCACAATAATCAATTACAAATTCCAAAAGCTTGCCATGATTGCATGAGGCTTTGCGGGGGACACCTAGACACAAACCATAACAGCCAGTGTCTAGCCAGAGGGGAGAGGCTATGGCCTGCTGAGCAGGTGCTGTTGCTCTGTTCTGGAAGCTATAAGGTTCCAGAGGTAATCTTGTCACCCTTGGGATTGCTTAGCCTAGCTTCACAGGCTCGTGAGTCTGTTGCTGGGTGCACTCCTTACCAGAGGGGGAAGCCCAGGTAAGCCATGGTCACTTCAGCTCCCCTAAGATGGTTGGAGGTCACTTTTCTTTCATACTACCTGGAATTCTAGAGAGCCTTAGTGACCATTCTTTCCTCCTTCCTGGAGGTGGTAGCTTAGTGGGAGGAAGCAGCTGAGTAGGACTTGTGGCATTATTTTCCTCATATCAGTCCTTTGGTACTAATTGAAATAAAGCAGGCTCCTGGAGACATTAAGATTTCTCTGATGGCTCCATGGTAGTTTTAAGATTAAAATGGGTATCCTCTTACTAGGTGCCCCTTTCCTATTTTCCCTGAGGTATAAATAAAATTGGAGAAATAAGTAAATAGGGTTGGAATTGAAAGTATTTCTCAGGGCTGTTACTTCAGGGCCATTTCAAGTCCTGTTTGTCTTTTTCTCTGGGGAGAATTTGCCCTAAAGCAGATTGCATATCACCCTAAGTCAGGATTTTAGGACAAAGTGACAAGGAATTCAACTCCTATAATATAAAGAGCCAAGGCCACTCCTTCCAATCCTTTAGCACTTTTGAACCCTGGTAATTATCTTTTTTGTCCCTTGAGATATCGTAGGGTCTCATTTTATAGTCCAGGCTAACCTTGAACTCACTATAATGCCTCAGGCTTTCTAAGCACTGGGATTATATGTGTGTGCCACTGTGCCTGGCCAGCTAAAGACTTCTTGCCCAATACTTTGTTCATTTGGAAATTTTATTTTATTTATTTACTTTTTAAATTTTTTAGCAGGTCCAGGGTTTGAACTCACGACCTTGCACTTGCCAGACAGGCACTTGTGCCACGGAGCTATCTCCCCTGCCCCTGGAAATTTATTCTTGAAAGCAAGTTTATCTATAAACAAGGCATGTGACATTATCAGGCTTTATGCAAATGCACTCATGCCTAGTAGCACAAAGAAAGTGCCTTAGGGTCTCCTTCCTAAAGCTGATAGGTGACTCCACTTCAGTGTCTCCTGCCCAGTGCAGTTTAACGCTTCATCTCTTTCCAGCCTCCTGTAACCTTCGCCCAGTCTTTGCAGCCTAAGTAATGGGGAAAAATCAGAGTAGAGGAAGATGGAGCCAGGCCTGCAGAAGCCCTTGTCTTCTCATACCTGACAGATCTGTACAAGGATCATGAGAATAACTTCAGTTATTTCTGCCTGATAGCTGGACTTGGGTAGTACTGTAAAGGGTATTGTGGTTATTATATAAGTTAGTATTGAATACTAACTATAGAAACTAGAAAAGTCCCTAAGAATTCTATTTGCTTAATTCTTTCAAGTTCTGTTTCTTTAAAAAAAGGGTGACAGTGGACTAAGTGCCTGCTTAGACAAGCACAGGGACTGGGATTCAGTCCCTGGCACCATGTGCCACGGCCCCACCCCCAAGAGTGCTTAGCTGGCTACTGAGACCAGGCATAGTGGCGCACACCTGTAATCCCAGCGCTGGGGAGGCTGAAGACAATAGGATCATTGCAAGTCTGAGCTGCGTAGTGAGACCCTGTACCAGATACATTAAAAAGGGGAGTTGGCTCTCAGCTGGGTGCATTGGCATGTTCTTGTAATTCTGGATACTCAGGAAGCCAAGGCAGGAGGATTGCTGTGGTTCTGGGCCAGCCCAAACTACATAGTGAGACACTGTCTCGAAAAAGACAAACCATTAAGAGCCAGGGATATAGCTCACTGGCGTAAGTGCAAGAAGAGAGAAAGTAGTGGGGATTTCAACTGCTTTTTCCACTTAGCATTGGAAACTTGGGTACTCTTCCTAGTTGCCTACACCAAGAGTGAGGCCCAACCTAGAAGGGGAACTTTGCCTTGGTGCAGGCAGAACTGGGAGAGAACTTCGACATTTATTAGGTTTCCCAGGGATGGCTTTGGAGGGAAACCCTGATCTGGCAATGGCCTTTGGTCTTTTTTAGAGCACAGTCAAGAATCTTCTACATGCCACGTTTAAAATAGAAACAGGAGTGTTATTAATTAGTTAAAATATCTGTACAACATTACAATTCTGTGTGGGAAAACAAGTACCTTCTAAGATTATAGTGTTTAGTTGCTTCTGAAGTCTTGGGGTCTTTCTGTTTTTTGGGAGAGATGGGGGGTGGTCTCATTGTGCGTTCCAGGTTGGCATTGAATGGGCATGTGCTATAATGCCCCAAGTCTTAGTTGCTATTCTTTGGTTGCTGGGACAAAATACCGGACACCTAAAATTAAGGAAGGAAAGTGATAGATTCTAGCCCTAGTATGAATTGCTGCATTATTATGGTGATCATCTAACACATCTGAAGCCCTTGAATAATAGGCTATCTTCCAAATGACCACCCCCCCTTCTTTTCCATTCAGCCCAGAGTACAATTTCCTTTCACCTTTTCTGCTGCCTCAGGGAAGACCCCATCAGCTCCTCAGCCATTTCTAAACATTCCCCTCAGCCATCACCCAAGACAAAAGCTGTAAAGGCCTCAGCCTCCCTTTGTTCCAGTTCAGAGAATCCCTTGTCTTCCCAATTCTCTGGGTCCTCAAAGATAATGAAGCGCGCCTGTCCCTTTTTCCTTTTGCCTGTTTTTCTGCCGTGATGCATCTGAAAAACCTATCAAATACTTCTTTAAAAAGTGTTTATTTCCAGAGGAACAAAGGTTGTGTTTATCAGAGAAAAATGTGACAGGAAGATGAAGTAGTTCACCTTTACATTTTTGAACGTGTGGATGCCTTTGGAGCTAAGTTATTTTCACTTTTCACCCTGCACCTTCCCAGCCTGGGTGTCTCCTGCCTCACTGCACCCATCCTGCCCCACTGAAGGAGACAGGAGTAGTCTAGGGTGGTGGAGACACATGGCGGCACAGCAGATGGCTGGCCAGGTGTGTAGATCAGCCTAGGCACTTCATGAGTCATGCTGGGGCTCATAGCTCCATGACCTGCCCTTGGTTGATATGGAGAGCAGATTCCTTGGGGCTTAGGCAGCCATGAAGGTCTAAGCCAGCTTCCTTGTTGACTAACATACACCTGTTTCCCCCTGGTGGTGTACCCATTCCTGGATGTGGACCCTGCTAAAAGATACCTTTGTCAGTGATTAATTCCCTCACTAGAGAAGCGCTTTTGCCTGGAGTGGAGGAATGAGGGCTCCACGGTCCCACCTCCCCTTAGCTTGGTTTTGTGGCTCACCTCTGTCATTGTCTTTTCTCATTACGCTCCTCTGAGACTTTGAGTTGAAAGGTAGCATTGTTGCCTCTGCAGAACAGCATCCTCCTGGGGTGATCACATGTAATCCTTGGTGCCACAGTGTTCGCTGTGCATTAGTCAGGAGCCAGAGGCTGCCTGGTGTCTTCCACAGTCGCCTCCCTGGAGCAGGTAAAAAGCCTTGGAGTTGAGCACTGCTTGCAAGTCACCTGGCTCACCAGCCCGCACCCTGGGGAACGTAGATAGATGTGGCAGTGTTGTCTCTGTGTTTTGGGTCCCTGGCTGTGCCAGTGATGAGTTGTTCAGTGCTGTGTGGTTCAGTTCTCTGAATTCTGAAAGGTCGTGTTCTCAGAGGCTCCTGGAACACCTCATAGTCTGCTGCCATGTGCCCACTAGGTTGGATTTTGTGTCCTTGCACTTCGCTTGAACATATAGTCATACCTTGGTACTAGGCTGCTTTAAAAATTGAATTTGGTACTCAGTCCATCTTGACATGGGAGCCTGGTCTTGGTACTCATTTTTGACATTCAACATAAGTTAGAATTTGTTAGTGTCTGTTACCTTGTGACTCATGATCCTTTCCAGTCAGAATAATTTGTTTGGTACTCATTGGTTTTTTAGTACCTGGAAGTGCCACTGACTGTCTGACTGACTGTCTGTCAGTCTGTCTTTCTCTCTCTCTCTCTCTCTCTCTCTCTCTCTCTCTCTTTCTCTCTCTCTCTTTCTTTCTTTCTTTCTTTCTTTCTTTCTTTCTTTGATACAGGGTCTCACTATGCAGCTGGGACAGTTATCCCACCACCTTCTTGAATATGGATTTAATTGGACTTAAAACAAGTCTTTGTTTTTCCTTCGTTCTGTTTGTGGCCCAGTTGTTTTTTGGCTCCTGGCCAAGTTACTCTGCCACTGCATGTGTGGTCCAGTCCCCAGAGAACCATTTCAAATCATTACACTGTGCAGATGTGCCAGTCCTGTTTTGTCAGACCCAGTGGGATCTGAAAATCAGGCAGCTGTTCATCACTGAGCATTGTTAGTTGTCTAATTTCTTGTCCTGGCTGTAAGGATACAGTGCCGCTGCCAGCTCAGTAAAGCTTCTCCACGATTCTGATACAGAAAGGGACAGAAGCATGGACTCTTGAAGTCATTAGGATTTGAAGGACATAGTGGCACATGCTTGTAATCCTAGTTCTTGGGAGACTGAAAACAGGAGGATCACTATGATTTGAGACCCAAGGCCTGAGACCCACTGCTCTGTGTGTGGTGCAGAGACCAACAGTGGTCTCATGTGTGAGCTTGATATCCACAATTGGTATAGAAATGTATGTGTGTCTGGGAAGCTCTGTTCTAAGGGTGATCTGTGGGGAAGGTGTGCAGGCTCTTAGGTCATCAGGACAGACCTGGCAGCTGTCCAGTCATTCGCTTGGAGGTGGCACAGGTTGACGGTAAGAATGTGCTGTTCTGTGATCTATAGTAAATTACTTGATCTCTTCATACTTTACTTTTCTTATGTTTACACTATGGATAACAAAAGTGCCTGCTGTATAAATAAAGCTCATAAGCTTTATCATTTGCTCATTATAAAGATACAGTTAATATTAGGTAATTGACTTGGGTCAGTATTTGGCACATTTGCTATTATAGTTAGATTATTAACTTCTGGAGTTGCATAATAACTGCTTAAATTGATAAATTAAGTTTTAAAAGTCAGTGGAATCTAAAGGTGGAAAGTGACAGCAGCTACATAATTATGTTCTCCCCAGTCTGAGGGCTGAGTCTCATCCCGCCTTAGATAGTGTTACAGGCATCATTGTTCCCCAAGGACAGTGTGGAGAATCAGGGGTGGACCATGCACCCCTTAGTGCAGTGTGTGCTACTGTTCAAACTCATTTGGTTAACAGCAGTGGAGAGATGTTCCAGCAGGCACCCTGGACACTTCACTGAGTGCAGTGAAAAGAGATAGTTGCCTGGGTTTCCCATTAGCCTCAGTGTGAGAAGTCTCCCAGAAACGTGAGATTTCTCTCTGGGTGGTCCCAGCCACCAGGCTGAGAATCTTGGGATGCTTAGGTCCATGTGTAAGCAGGTCAGCTAATTTCTGGCTGCTCACTAACTTCCTGGTTTGTCACTCTTTCTTAGTCACAGGGCCACTCCCTCCGATCCCCAAAAGGACAGGCATCTTTCATCTCAGGTATTTGAAAAAAATGGTGATGTCCCATCCACCTCCAGACATTCTAATGTAATTGACCTGGGGTGGGGCTTGGCTTGGTTAAAGTTCTCTGTAATTTCCCAGGTGCCAAAAAGTGGAGACTGAGCTGTAGCCAGCCAGTTCCCTCTCCCTACCACTGCTCTTTTCAGGACCTCCTGTGTTCTGGGGTGCTTCTGCTCATGGCTGTAAAGTTTTCTAGGAGCCACATTAAAGAAGTTTTTAAATTAATTTTAACTACTGTATATCTAAAATTTTTCAACATGTAATAAAAATCTAAATAATTTACTTTTACTTGACACTGTCTTTGAAATCTTATGTTTTAGGGGCCAGTGAGATATCTCAGCTGTCTAAAGCGCCTGCTTAGGCAAGCTTAGGCAACCTCAGGGACTGCGGTTCTGTCCCTGGCACCACGTGCTGCACCAGCCCCACCCCCAGGGCAGGCTGAGCTGGCCATAAAAAAAAAAAAAAAAAGAAAGAAAGAAAGAAGAAAAGAAATCTTATGTTTTATACTTACTGCACATCCCAATTAGATGAGTCATATTTCACTTGCTAAATGTAGCTGTGGCTACTGTACTGGACAGCAGTGACCTTGGACATTTCTATCACAGGAATTTTTATTAAGTGATGCTGTTTGAGGCAGTATTTTTTTTTTTTTTTAAATGTATTTGGTTCAGGGTCTCACTACACATCTCGTACTTATAGTGATCCTCTTGTTTTCAGCCTCCCCAGAGCTGGGATTACAGGGGTGCACCACCATGTCCAATCTCAGTTGCAGTTTTAGCGAACTCTAGGGGCAGGGCCGGCACCACTGCTTGCTGGGGATTGAACCCTAGTCCCTGCGTCTGCCTAAGTAGGCACTTTAATCCACTGAACTATCTGCCTGGCCCTTGGCAATTTTTTTTTTTTAAGAGGAAAAAAATAAAATTTCAAAACAACGTAATAGAGTAATAAAGTTTCAAACGTGTATTGTTACTTAGAGTACAAGATTACTGGCATTTAATTGTCCAAACAATATTAGCACAAACCTTTCCTTTTCTCCATTTCCTCATCCCAGTTTCTCTTTCATTTTGAACAGATTTTTCCCATTTTACAATACCTATTGTACATTTTGGTGTTTTTTTTTTTTTTTTTATTGGAGATCAAACTCAGGACCTTGCACTTGCCAGGTAGGTGCTTATGCTGCTGAGCTATCTCCCCAGCTACGTTTTGGATCTTACTTACTTTTCAGCTTCTCACACTACGGAGCCAGTATGATGTTTACACCTGTGCATCTGGTTTGTTTCATTTATGAGTATGGTCTCAAGTTGCATCCATTGTTGGGCTGGGGAGAAAGCTCAAGGTCCTGTGTTTGATCCCCAGTTCTGCAAAAAAATAAAAATAGAAATAAAAAATAAAAAATGAATCAAGTTGCATCCATTTACCTAGTGTATTCTTCATGGCTGAGTAGTATACCACTGTATAAAAATATGACATTTTAAAAAAAATCCATTCCTTAGTTGATGGGCATTTGGATTGTTTTCAGGATCTAACTATGACAAATTGTGCTGCTATAAACATGGATGCACATATATTGCTGTGGTACGATGTTTTTTAATTCTGGGAAGATACACAGCCAGGAATAGCTGAATGAAATGGGATCTCCAGTCCTAGTTTTCTGAGGAATTTCCACACCAGTTTCCACAGTGGTTGTACCAGTCTACACTCCTACCAACAGTGAAGGGTTCTTTTCCCCCATAGCCACCCCAGTATTTGTCACTGGTTGATTTCTTGGTAATAACCTTTCTTTTTGGGGTGAGATAGAATCTCACTGTTGTTTCAATTTGCATTTCTCAAATGGCCAGTGATATTGAACAGTTTTTTTCATATATTTATTTGCTGTATTTCTTCATCTGAGAAGTGTGTATTCATCTCATATGCCCAGTTTGGGATTGGATCTTTATGTAGGAGGTCTGATAGTTTTGAGATCTTTATATTGTTCTCAGTAATCCTTTGAGGAACAGCTGGCAAAAGTTATTTTTCCACACATTATGGGTTGTCTCTTCATTCTATTGGTGGTTTCTCTTGCTGTGCAAAAGCTTTTTAATGAGATTGTTGATTTTTTGATAGTTCCTGTGTGATCGAGATTTTATTTACAAAATCTTTGCCTATACCAATGTTGTCAGGAGTCTTACTTATTCTATCTTCCAGCAGATTTAATGTTTCTTTTTTTTTTTTTTTAATGGCTAGCTCAGCCTGCCCTGGGGGTAGGGCTGGCGCAGCATGTGGTGCTCGGGTCGAACCATGGTCCCTACAGTTGCCTAAGCTTGCCTAAGCAGGTGCTTTAGATCCTTGAGCCATCTCGCCGGCCCTCTTGTCTTATATTTTGATCATTGATCAATTTCAAATTTAGTGCATGGTAAAAGATATGGGACCAATTTTCATCTTCACCAAATGCAGGGTCAGTTTCTCTAGCACCACTGATTAAAGAGGCTGTCTTTCTTGCAGTGCATGTGTTTGGCACCATTGTCAAAGATAAGGTGGCTGAGTGTGTCTGGAGTTGTTTCTGCATCTTCTCATTTGCCCCATTGATCTTCAGGTCTTTTTTTTTTGTTTGTTTCTTTGGCAGTTATTTATTTATCTATTTATCTATTTACTTATTTATTTATTTTCTAAATTCCAGATTAAGATATCCTCATAGGCAGCACTGTTTTTATTTTATTTTGACACAGGGTCTCACTTTCTAGTACAGGTGATCCTCCTGCCTCGGACTCGTGCGTGCTGAGATCACAGGTGTGCACCACCACTCTGAAGCATTGTTTTTATTGTATGAGATGCTGATGATAGGTCATCTCATTCATATTCAGCCACTCTCGCATTGTTACTTAACCATTTACCCACACAGCCACTGGAGCTCAGCTTGCAAATGGGGCAGAAAGAAAGGGAAAGGAAAGACACCCCTTTATGAGTGTCGCCTTTGTCCCATTTACACACTAAGTCCCAGTCAGCATCAGTTTCAGAGCAGCAGAGAAATTATTGCTCCATTGAGTGGAGAGCCTGGGCACCTCTTTATCTCCCACAATGCCCCATGGTTCACTGTATCCTATAATTTAAGCTTGCTTTTTTTTTTTTTTATTTGAGTTACGGTTTTGCTGTATAGTTTAGGCTGGTCCGAAGCTTACTGTGTAGCCCAGGCTGGCCTTGAACTCATGGTTAGTCTGTCTCAGCCTCTGAAGTGCTGGGATTCCAGGCATGCGTCATCATGGCTGGCTAATTTAAGCTTATTTGTGACTGACTGGGCTAGTGCCCTTGGATCAGCATCTTCCCCCACCACTGTGTCATGCTACTGTTCAGTGTGTGTTTGCATGTGCTACCCAGCTCAGTACAGTCACATGGCCAGAGCTGGCGTGGGGCTGCAGGTGCTACTAGACACACTCTGGAGCCAGGACAACTCACTTTTATGGCAGCACTGGATTCAGTCTCAACTGCAATCTGTGTTATGTGTTTAGGAAGCCAGCTTCCCACCCACTTATTTAGCTTAAGAAACCTCTATTTCTGGAGGGCTGTTTGAATTGCAGACACAGTGGGAGATTTACACAGTATGCACACTGTGTTTAAGGGAAATGGCATTGATACAGAGTGTGGGGGCATAGTTTGGCCTGGGGAGTTAGCACAAGAATGACCCTCTGTGTCTGTCCTGCTAAGTCCAGATTACAAATCTTCAGACAGAGCTTCCTGAATAAGACTCAGTCCAGTCTGCTGCCGTTACCGGCACCTTCATCCCACGATGGCGCGCGCTCTCTCTCTCTCTCTCTCTCTCTTTTTTTTCTTTCACGAAGGCTCTTCATTGTGCTTAGGGTTGGCTTTGTCCTGTCTAAAAGACATTCAAGACTGACCAGCCAGGGCCCAATCAAGGAGCTGGCTCTTCTCTTTTACAATGGGTTTACTTGTAAAATTGAGATGAATGGGCCTGCTTCCAGGATAGGGAATGGAGACTCCTGGGTTTTTGAAGTCTGTTTTTTGGGGGGTGGGGTGGAGGTGTGGAGGGAGTAGAGGCAGAGTCTTTATGTAGTTCAGACCAGCCTTGAATCACAGGCGTCCTTCTGCCTCAGCCTCCCAAGTGCTGCGAAGACAGGTGTGTGCCAGCGTGCCCACCATTGCATCTAGTTGTATCCACTGACTGCTGATCCTTTCATGGCTCCAGTTCCCTTCCTACCACACATTGCAGGTTACACCAGACACTGATATCTGAATAATTTTTATTGCTTGCCGCCAAGGATCAAACTCATCCTCAGGCCAACTTTTTCCTCCTGACACCCAACCCAATTTTCAATGATTATTTTGTTCTTTCTCTTTCAAGCCTAACTATGGGACAGCTTTACGAGAAGGAAAAGGATGAAGATGGATTCTTATATGTGGCCTACAGCGGAGAGAACACTTTCGGCTTCTGAGGGCCGGCGCTGGGCTGATCAGTGCACCATTCCTGCTTGTGTATCTTGTAAATAGCCAGCCGTTTTCAGTTATTCACCAACCTCTCCACACAGACCTATGAGTGCATTTGTAACTGGATTTATTTCTTAATATATTGGGTTTGTTTCCTTAGACTAGTAAATTATCATACAGAGTTTTATTTTGAATTTTTCTTTTGTGCACTGTCCTCATGGCGCTGTTCTCCAGGGAGCTTGTTCCTCTGGGAATAAGTGATGTAGTTTTCTCTGGGAATCTTTTAATGAAGCTGTTTCCATAATGAAGTGAGGTAGGTGTAGTGTTAAGGGAAAGGGAAGGAGAGTGATGCATTTATTCTGGATTATGTTTGAAGTGTTAGATGGCTAAGTATTAAAAGCATCCAAATTAAATCCTTAGCAATCAGGACACTTGCTTCACTAGATTTTGCCAACTGCCAATCATGTTGGACTGAGCTAATCTGTTCCTCTTTCTGAAACTGTTAAGGTAAATAATTAACAATAAA
>PVKN010031549.1:0-12457 GCA_004027915.1 Capromys pilorides | reverse complement strand
TTAGCCTTAGAATAAGATGTGGAGAGGTAAAGCACAAAGGAATGTTACCTTTTGGCATATAATCCTTCGTATAACTTACTTTTGTGGTATATTAACTTTAATATAAAAATGATTTATTAAGAATAAGAATGGCTTGGTGGTACAGACTGACACATCAGGGGTAGGAGGGAAGGAGCCACGCAAGCAGAAGAACCCAAAGATTAGATTGTAAAAAAATAAAACAAGAGCCATACTTTTTCGAAGACCTGTATTACAGGTGCCTCGTCAGTTCATGAGACATGAGTCTGAAGTGGCCAGCAGTTTAGTTCTTGAAAGATCACTGAATCGTGTGCAGTTGCCTGGGCAGTGACACAGGTGGAAGGAAAAAATCCAGTCACCATATTTTCTCTAGCAACAAATGAGATGTGGCAATCAGGGGACAATGAAATGTACCAGATTGGTGATGTCAGTCAAAAGACAACATGGCACCAAATATCAGTGTTTTGGCCAGGTCTTAGAGATGTAGCGTATCAGTATGTGAGGAAGGGGTGTCGAATTTTCATGGAAGGAAAAATAGACTATACATGGATAAAAATAATGTGAGGCAACAAGCAACAACAGTCCTAGCAGACAACATTATCCTTTTGAGTGATGACACAAAAGAAAAGGAATGAACAGACAATTCTTGGGCCATTGTTGGACATAGTCTCATTTGTAAATCATGTGTAGTCTTTATAGTTTTAAGGATAAGAATTAAAATGGTATTTTATATAAAAAAAGAATAAGAGTGGCTTGACATAAAATATCTTTTCGAAGAAGCTTAGAAATAGAATATACTGGGCATGATACCAAAACTCAATCAAATGATGTTTCTTTTTCAACTTATGTAGGATAATCTGTAGTTTGATTAACAAGTAGAGAATAATATTAAAATGTAAAATCTTTACATGGTCTTGAAGGCCCCACTCTGGCTTCTTTTCCTATCACTTTTTGATAGCCATCACGACTCAGCTCCTTATGGTTCCCATATTACCAGGCCCAGCCCTGCCTAAGGGCCTTTGCCTCCTGATCTTACTACATGCACCTTTTCCTCTAAATATAAGCAGGCTGTGAGGGTGTTACCTTCTTTAGGTTCTTGCTTAGGTATCACCTTACACAGAGGCCTTCCCACAGATCTCTATAACAATCTAGCAGAATGTCCTAGTTCAGGTCACTAGAGCCTAAACATCATCAAATGAGGGACAAACAACAAAAATTTTTTCTCACAGTTCTGGCATCTGGAAAGGTCCAGAATCAAAATTGAGTTCCTTGTTATGTCTTCACTTGGTGAACAGTAAAATAACTTATCTCTGTCTCTTCTTATAAGGCCACTAATCCCATTTGTGAGGGCTGCACCCTTGAGATATTTTGACCTCTCGATGGCCCCAACTCTGAGTGGTATTGCATTGGGAATTAAGATTTCAGCATATAAATTTGATGGAGGACACAAGTAGTCCATAGTGCAGAGTAAGTTGTACCATCACTCTAGCTCACTCTTTATCTTGATTTATTTTTCTTTGTAATAATACTTATGTATGTACATGTAATTTTGTCATTAATTATTGTACGTATACAGGTATATTCTTCAAGGACCTATACTTGGTGTGTTTTATTACTGTATGCTAGTGACTTGAACAGAGCCTGACATAGTATATGTTCAGTGGGTATTTAGTAAATGAAAAATGAGCAGTAGAAGCTTTTGAATGTTACATATCACACTTGAAAGTTTGAGAAGTTACATGTCACACATGAAGTACACCCAGAGCTTTTGAGTTTTGGGGGCAAGTTCTTGCTATTCATGAAACTTTTAAGTTGTTTTCTTTGGCAGAGCAAGAATATGATCCTGGACCAAGCCTTCAAATATATAACAGAATTGAAAAGGCAAAATGACGAACTCCTGTTGAATGGAGGAAACAATGAGCAAGGTAAAGAAAATTTGAGACTGATATTTTTTATTATTTTTCAGTGTATAAGCTTTGTGTGATGGGACAGTTTATTTTAGGATATAGTAGGTTGTCTCCCAAGAAAGACATTACTAAGACTATACATTCAAGGGATCTGAGCAAATAGTTACAAATGAAATCATTGTAGCTTAACTCTTACCTGCTTCTCTGAGCATCTGCATTCATAATTTTGACTTTGAACACTTTTGCATACTTCATGTTTGCCTAACTCATGCTACTAATAGCACTAAGTCTCTTTTATTCTAATTGGATCTTGGAGCTGGGAAAATCCCATAAGAGGACATAAGGAGGCATTTTCAGCTTCATTTAAAAATAGGATATGTCTGTGTCTACCAATAACTCAACAGACTAAAAATGCTTATTTCACAGTTTTTTGCATTGATATATGTTCATCAGACTACCTGATTATTTAATGATACTTGATTTTAGATAGAGGTGGCTTTTATTTTAATTTTGTTTTTCTACCAGCATTGAAGAGACAATGAAAAGAAAAATATTCCAGGAAGGTACAAAGCTGAAGATGGTAGACCAGTTTGAATTTTCCTTTGTTTATGGCTCTGACAAGAGCAGAGAGAATTTTCTGAGGTAGCTCAGTAGGCCACCTTCAGAGGAGAGAAATAAAGCAGAACTTGCTAAGGTAGGGATAGAGTGGGCCTGTGTTTATTGTAATGGTTGGGAGGGATATTTGAAAGCATATCTATAAAATACGTTTGTTTAATGTATTTGAATAACAACTTTCCCTCCTCTAAGTCAGCTATGTTTTATGGCCCAGGCCCTTAGATGTGAGCTGTTAGATAGATACAAGAATATATATTTGGGGCCAGGGATGTAGCTCAGTAGCGAAGTGCCTGCCTAGTAAGCATAATGCCCAGAGTTCAAATTCCTGGCAACACAAAAAAAGAAAAAAGAGTATGTGTTTGGTACAAATTGTGAGACACCTAAAGCCGGCAAGATAGCGCAGTGGACTAAGCACCTGCTTAGGCAAGTACAGGGGCCAGAGTTCAATCCAGCTACTGAGTGCAGGTGTAGTAGAGCACGCCTATAATCCCAGCGCTGGGGAGGCTGAAAACAGGAGGACCAGTATGAGTCCAAGCTGCATAGTGAGATCCTGCGTGCGCGCGCACACACACACACACACACACACACACACCATTGTGATACACCTCACAAAAGAGATGACAAGGCCAGAATTTTCTAATGAAGGCTCCTTTGAGTTCACAGCACAGAGACGAAGGCAATCAAGTGTCTTAGGGAAAGCGGGGGGTATTGCAAAAATGCCAGATGTACATGAGACTTAGAAAAAACTGAGTAGCTAGGCCAGGGTGGGGGCCAGCACCTGAAGCAGCTTAGTTTGGCTACACTGTTGTCTCCGTCATTATTGTGATAGACTGCTCCCATCTCATGGCTTTTATAAAGATTAAAAGAGCTACTACAAATAAAGCACTTAGATTAAAGCCTAGCACACAGTAAATACTTGATAAATGCTAGCTGTTGTCATTATCACTGGATGAGACAATCAATGAAAAGTACCAGAAAGTAAATGTTCACTGAGAGTAAAGATCATTATTATTTGGTTCATAATGATTGACCTTTAATTTTTATGTGTAGTTTGACCTTTAATTTTTAATATAAGCAGCATATTGACATCTTTCATCTGTTTAAAAATCTGAGGCAAATCATCTACTAGTCTTGGCTTATCCTTGTCAAAATAATGGAGATTTCCATTTCAGTCTTACTAGTCTTAGCTTATCCTTGTCAAAATAATGGAGATTTTCATTTCAGTCTTACTAGTCTTAGCTTATCCTTGTCAAAATAATGGAGATTTTCATTTCAGTCTACCTCACAGGCCATTAGCCTTGAGGGCTTGCTGCCTTTGATGAGTAGGGATGAGAATACCTACCATTATGGCCAGGCAAATGGGAATGTAAGAAGTTGCAGAGCATAAGTATCACTAGCCAAAGCTGCCCCTATAGTAAGAGAATGGGTAAAACTGTCTCCCTTAGCAGGAGAGGGCTGTTGCAGACCTTCATTGCTCAGCAGTCTGCCCCAGTCCTAACAAGGGAAACTGCAGATCCATTGTCAATATTTTTTTGGTGCTCCACCAGTTTAACAGCTGATCTATTCTCACTCCTTCCAGTCTCCATGGTTTCAAAGGGTAATATAGAAACTAAAGCCATGTATGAGACAGTCTGTTACCACCACAAGTCATGGTAGCTGTTTCAGCATTTAAGTGACATTGCAGGGATATTTTAGTGTTTTTTCCTAGTATGGTACTATGATGTCAATATGTCTTCCCATGTTTCACCAGTGTAGCTGCATTATCAGAAATCTTTGAATTGGATGGAAATTTTGAGATTTCTACATTATGAATGATTTTCTAGTGATTGGCCTTTAAAATATATATACTTTTAAAAGGATGTTATAAGTATTTGAAATAACATTCTAAAAAGAAGAAAAAATCTTCTGTTAGCAAGTTGTGAACATTCTTAATTGAAGTATTCAGAATGCTAGAATTTGGCTGGAGTGATAGCTTGGCAATCTAAGCGCCTGCCTGGCAAGCACGAGGACCCAGGTTTGTTCCCCACTACCACATACCATGCCTACCCTGGAACCCTGGGTGCCAAAACTGTGTGTGGTGGCACATACCTATAATCCCAGCACTAGGGACGCTGAGACAGGAGGATCATGATGAGTTTGAGCTGCTTAGCAAGACTCTATACCAAATAAATAAAAGAACTAGAATGCTAGAATTAGAATTCAGTAGGTTAGTGCATAGTTCTTTTTCAAGTTATACTGACATGCACCTGTGTTTTTAACTTTTTTATTTTTAATGTCATAGCTGAAGAAATTAAAAAGCTACGGAAACAACTGGAGGAAATCCAAAAAGAAAATGGCCGATACATTGAATTACTGAAAGCAAATGACATATGCTTGTATGATGATCCCACAATCCACTGGAAAGGAAACCTTAAAAACTCAAAGGTATCTGTTGTTATTCCGAGTGACCAGGTTCAGAAAAATATCATTGTTTATTCCAACGGGAGTCAGCCTGGTGGAAATAGCCAAGGAACAGCTGTTCAAGGGATAACCTTTAATGTTGGTAATAATTTACAAAAGCAAACAGCCAATGTGGTGCCAGTACAGAGAACTTGCAATCTTGTGACTCCTGTGTCTATTTCTGGAATTTATGCTTCTGAAAACAAGCCATGGCATCAGACCACAGTTTCTGCATTGGCTGCCAATCAGCCTGTTCCTCTTTGTCTTCCTGCTACCATTTCTGCTCAAAGTATTCTTGAGCTTCCCACCCCTGCAAGTGAAGCAAGTGTGCCTGGTGCCACTGCTAGCTCACTGATTGCTGTGTCAGTTGGTCCTGAACCTCGTCAACATCCTGCATCACACATATGTCCAAATGATCAAAATTCTTCTGAAAATAACAGTGGGTTAGATAGCACCAAATTATTAAAGAAGACAGCCTCCTGTGTCACAAGCATCTCCCCCAGATCCTCAGCCTCTGCCACTAAAGTACATCATGAAACCAAGTCCTGCTCAAGCCTTCAGAACTGCAGAGGTGATTTGAAAAACACCTTTGTTGTTTCAGTTACCACAGCAGTCTGGTCCCAGCCTCCCAGATCTGCCAGCAGTTCTTCTCCACTGAGCTTTAAAAAGTGCACAGACTCAACAAATGCAGCCACAGTGGTGGCACCTTCTGTCCCTGGAATAGGGAAGACTACCACTCCAGAAAGCATACTTTCTGCAAATCCTTTGGACAGTGGTTGGACTCTTTCTTGTTGTTTGCCTTCTTCAAGTGCTAGTGCTTCAGATTTGAAAAACATTAACAGCCTTACCCGAATTTCTTCAGCTGGAAACACACAGACAACGTGGACTACTTTGCAACTGGCAGGAAACACTATTCAGCCTTTAAGCCAGACACCATCTTCCACTGTGACTCCAGTAATGAGTGAGTCTGGTACTAGCCCCACCACAAGCAACCACAGTAGACATGTGGCCACAGGCATCAGCTTAAATAATTCCCCTCCAGTAGATGGACAGCCAGTTGAGCAAGTAGTTGTTACCTTGCCTTCTTGTCCACCTTTACCTATGCAGCCACTAATTTCCCAGCCACAAATTAAATCTCAGCCTCCAAAAAGTCTTCTTCCGCTGAATTCAGCAATGCAAGTGATTCACATGGCTCAGCCAGTTGGGTCCACTGTTAATGGAGCTTCAGCTAATCAAAATGTTATCATTCTTCAGCCACCTAGCACCACCCCCTGCCCAACAGTGGTGAGGGCAGAGGTTCCCAGCCAAACAGTAGGTCAACAAATTGTCATCATACAAGCAGCTAATCAGAACCCATTGCCGCTCCTTTCTGCTGCACCACCTGGTTCTGTTCGACTCCCTGTCAATGGAGCTAATGCTATAATAGGCTCTAGTAATTCAGTGCAAAATGTTTCTACCCCACAGACTTTTGGAGGAAAGCATCTTGTCCACATATTACCAAGACCTTCATCTTTATCAATATCTAATTCGACACAGACTTTTTCTGTTACCATGTCAAACCAACAACAGCCTCAAACCATTTCTTTAAATGGACAGCTTTTTGCTTTGCAGCCTGTGATGTCTTCATCAGGAACTACAAGTCAAACCCCTATGCAAATAATTCAGCCTACCACCAGCGAAGATCCAAATACCAATGTTGCCCTAAATACATTTGGTGCTTTGGCCAGCCTCAATCAAAGCATATCACAGATGGCTGGGCAAAGCTGTATACACCTGTCTATTAGCCAGCCTGCCAATCCTCAAACTGCTGCAAATAGTCAAACCACCTCAGCTAACTGTGTTTCACTAACAACAAGCATAGCACCTCCCACAACAACAGATAATTCAGCCACACTACCAAGTACTTATACTGTTATGACTACTTCCTCAGTAAACACTGTTGCTTGTTTGCCACCAGCCATGAAGTCAAAAAGGTTGAATAAGAAGCCAGGTGCCAAGAAACATTTAGTATCTAGCAAACCAGCATGTCCCCTGAATCTAGTAAGAGAAGTAGGCAAGTTAGACTGCCCCAGAACTGAAGGCTCAGCAGAGCCACCATGTAATGATAGACTGCTGGAAAGCCTGCCTGTTGTTCTACCATCTGCCACTGTGTCTGAAGCAAATAACATTAGTGTTTCTGCTTCGCATTCTTTGGATGTCCTAAATTCTGAATCAGTAATGCTTGAATCTGTATCCAAATCTAAGTCAGCAGAATTGTCTAGCTTACCCCGACAAGAATCTGTAACAAGTGAACCTTTTGCAGTGGTCCCAGAAAAATCCAAAGATTCTATGCCCATTTTGGAACGAGAAATGTCTCAGGATAGACCACCAACTAGTTTAGCATTGTCAGATGCTACCAAATCCTGCACTTCAGCCAGTATCTTAATTCCGTCTCCCAGTGATCCCCAGATTTTGGTTTCTCAAGTTTCTGGTTTGTCATCCACAAGCACTACGAGTACTGACTGTGTTTCTGAGGTAGAAATCATCGCAGAGCCTTGTAGGGTTGAGCAAAGTTCATCAGATACAATGCAAGCTGCAGGTCTCTTGAAGGGGCAAGGTCTAACTACATTGCTGTCTGATCTTGCTAAAGAAAAAGATCCTCAGAAATCATCTCTTTCAGTCCAAATTGATCATCCTGATTTTTCTTCAGAAAATTCTAAGGTAGTCGATTCCAGTGTGGATTTACATCCCAAACAGGAACTACTACTGATGAACAGTGAAGACAGAGATCCACCACAGCAGCATGTCTGCCTCCCTGATCAGGAAGTTATGACCAGTTCTCTGCTCACAAGGCAGGCTGACTCTCCCATGTCAACCAGCTCCGGTAGTAGTCGCAGCTTCTCAGTTGCATCCATGCTTCCTGAAACAACTAGAGAAGATGTGACCAGCAGTACAACAGCTAATACTTGTGACAGTTGTACCTTTGTAGAACAAACTGATATAGTAGCTCTTGCAGCAAGAGCTATTTTTGACCAAGAGAACATTGAGAAGGGGAGAGTTGGCATCCAGGCTGATATAAGGGAAGTTACTTCAAAGTCCTCTGAAGCATCATCTTTGGAAGGAGACCAGCCTTTCAAATCACACATCCCTAAAGAGAATGGCACAGGGCAGGGAGAAACAACAGCAAATGAATACAACTCTCAGGATTCAGTTGAAGTAACAGTGGAAAGACCCATTGAAAAACCAAGTTGTTCTCTAGGAATTAAAACATCAAATGCCTCCTTGCAGGTTTCTTCTCAGCCACCAAGCCTCACCAGTTTAAGTGTGAATAATCTTATCCACCAGAACAGCATCACCCATCCTCTGGTCAGTTGTGCAGGTTTATCCCAAACTTCGGACCAAACAGCTGTTCCTACAACAGTGAATCTGACTGTTTCATCCAGCTCCTATGGCAGCCAGCCTCCTGGACCGTCTCTGATGACGGAATATTCCCAAGAACAGATAAACACTATGGCTAGTACCATACCAAATTCACAGATTCAAGAGCCCCTTTTAAAACCAAATCATGAAAACCGTAAAGATTCTGCTAAGCGTGCTGTCCAGGATGATCTGCTACTGTCATCCACCAAGCGTCAAAAACATTGTCAGCCAGCTCCTCTTAGGCTTGAAAATATGTCCCTGATGAGCCGAACTCCAGATGGCATTTCTGACCAAGCTCAAATGATGGTTAATCAGATCCCTCCCAACTCCTCAAACTCAGTTGTGCCTGTTAGCAACCCAGCACATGGAGATGGCCTTACTCGATTGTTTCCACCTGGTAACAACTTTGTGACTCCTGCATTAAGGCAAGCAGAAGTTCAGTGTAGTTCCCAGCCTTCAGTTGCTGAGCAACAGCAAACCCAGGCAAATCAACATCTACAGGCCCTACAGCAGCATGTTCCCCCTCAAGGGGTTTCTCACCTTCACAGTAACCATCTCTATGTCAAGCAGCAGCAACAACAACAAGCAGGGCAGATAAGAGAGAGGCATCATTTGTATCAACTGCAGCATCATGTGTCTCATGCAGAGAATGCTGTTCACTCTCAGCCCCATAATGTGCACCAACAGAGAACTCTACAGCAAGAAGTTCAGATGCAGAAAAAGAGGAATCTTGTCCAGGGCACTCAGGGCTCTCAACTTTCCCTACAACCGAAGCACCATGCAACAGATCAATCCCGACCCAAGAGTGGTCAGCCACATCCCCATCATCAACAGATGCAGCAGCAGATGCAGCAGCACTTTTCCCAGCCAGAGAAGAGCTGTGAAAACCCTTCAACTAGCCGGAACCACCATAGCCACCCACAGAACCATCTCAGTCAAGACATTATGCATCAGCAGCAGGATGTTGGAAGTAGACAGCAAGGTTCAGGGGTCTCTTCTGAACGTGTATCTGGGCATAATCCGATGCAGAGGCTTTTGACATCTAGAGGCTTAGAGCAGCAAATGGTGTCTCAACCAAGTATTGTGACTAGATCTTCTGACATGACTTGTACTCCACATAGGCCAGAGAGAAATCGAGTTTCAAGTTACTCTGCTGAGGCACTCATTGGAAAGACATCTTCTAATTCAGAGCAGAGAATGGGTATAGCGATTCAAGGTTCCAGAGTTTCAGATCAGCTTGAAATGAGAAGCTATCTTGATGTTCCCAGAAATAAGAGCTTGGCACTTCATAATATGCAGGGTCGTGTAGACCATACTGTTGCCTCCGATATCCGCCTTTCTGACTGTCAGACATTTAAACCAAGTGGAGCCAGTCAGCAGCCACAGAGTAATTTTGAAGTCCAGTCTTCAAGAAATAATGAAATTGGTAACTCTGTGTCATCGCTGAGGAGTATGCAACCCCAGGCTTTTCGAATTAGTCAGAACGCTGGACCACCACCAATTGAGCGTCAAAAGAGATTACCTTATCCACCAGTTCAGAGCATCCCAACAGGAAATGCTATCCCACCAAGGGACAGTGAAAATACATGTCACCAAAGTTTTATGCAGAGTTTACTTGCCCCTCACCTGGGTGATCAGGGCATTGGGAGCCAGAGATCGCTCTCAGAACATCAGAGGAATACACAGTGTGGTCCATCCTCTGCAGTTGAATATAATTGTCCCCCAACTCATGAAAGTATCCATATTAGAAGAGATAGTGAGAGTCAGAATCGAGAAAGTTGTGACATGTCTTTAGGTGCAGTTAACAGCAGGAATAGTACCTTGAATATTCCCTTTTCAAGTTCTTCTTCCTCAGGAGATATTCAAGGTCGAAACACAAGTCCCAATGTTTCTGTACAGAAGTCTAATCCTATGAGGATTACTGACAGTCATGGAACTAAGGGCCACATGAACCCTCCTGTTACAACCAACATGCATGGGGTTGCAAGGCCAGCTCTGCCACATCCATCTGTGTCTCATGGAAATGCTGACCAAGGGCCTCCTGTACGTCAGGCTAATACTTCAGTTCCCCAGAGGTCAAGACATCCCTTGCAAGACAGTAGTAGCTCTAAAATTCGTCAGCCTGAAAGGAATCGTTCTGGAAACCAAAGACATAGTAATGTCTTTGATCCAAGTCTTCCCCATCTTCCTCTCTCTACTAGTGGCAGTATGATTCTTGGACGTCAACAACCTGCTACTGAGAAGAGAGGAAGTATTGTTCGCTTCATGCCTGAGAGCCCACAGGTACCTAATGATAATTCAGGTCCTGACCAGCATTCGTTATCACAAAATTTTGGTTTTCCTTTTATTCCTGAGGGTGGCATGAACCCACCAATAAATGCTAATACCTCTTTCATTCCACAGGTCACTCAGCCTAGTGCCACTCGAACACCAGCCCTCATCCCAGTAGATCCCCAAAATACTCTGCCTTCTTTCTATCCTCCATATTCTCCTGCTCATCCTACACTGTCCAATGATATTTCAATTCCCTACTTTTCTAACCAGATGTTCTCTAATCCCACCACAGAGAAAGTAAACAGTGGAAGTTTGAATAACCGATTTGGATCCATTTTATCTCCTCCCAGACCTGTTGGCTTTGCTCAGCCAAGTTTTCCTCTTCTCCCTGATATGCCACCAATGCACATGACTAACTCACATTTGTCTAACTTTAATATGACATCCTTGTTTCCAGAAATAGCAACAGCTCTTCCTGATGGCTCAGCAATGTCACCTTTGCTTACAATAGCAAACTCTTCTGCATCTGACTCTTCCAAGCAGTCCTCAAACAGACCTGCCCATAACATAAGCCATATTTTAGGTCATGATTGCAGTTCAGCTGTTTAAATAAATATAAAGGTATTGGGTGAGGTTGCAAATGTGCTTATGTGTACTTACACGTGCATATGTACACAAAGAGCGTTGTGTATGTGTGGCTTTGTGCGTTTTTTTCTTTGTGTTTGTATAATCAATTTTTAGTTAATTTCTGAATACTAAGGAGGCCATGTCAAAGATGATAACTTGTCAAAAACAAGTTAGCTTTGATTTTTTAGCTGCACTGTGTACTTTTTATCTTTATGGTAGATTTACATTTCCATGTTTGATTTGTAATCTTATAGTTTCTGAATATTAATTAACTAGAGGTTGAAGAAGATCATCTTGGTAATGTGCTAGGTAGAAGGAAGGGGCTAAGATCTGAAACTTGGTTATTAATAATTTTTAAAATACTTGAGGTAGTTGAGTTGCTGTCTGAATATATGGGCAATTTGATAAAACACAGTGACTCATATGAGATGCTGGCTGATAATATCTAAAACAACTTTTTACACCATGGTCAGTGTTGAACTGATGTAAAATTGAATATCCTGGCTAGAGCCAAACATTTGGCAGATACATGGATTGTTTAATCAGCCTTCATTCTCTAGGGTTGGTTTAGAGACGTTATTATTAATTATAATTTTCTTAAGATATCTGAATCCTATAAATTGTTCTTCAAGGTAGGGAGTCACATTTTCATTGAATGTGCCAAGATCTTTTGAAGCAAAAGTCTTCCTTAGACAGCCTTAAAAATAGACATGAAAAGTAAAGTACATAAATATTTTTCATTTTTGTACTTGCAGTTTGCATCAGGCCATAAGGATAAAAGTAGTTACACAAATGTAGAGTTTTTCTCATTTAATGGTAGGGTTTCATCAGTTGAGATTTTTGGCTTTTTTCTCCCCTGATGTAAGGGGGTTGAATTTATGCTGGGCAAAAACTATAATGCTGACCTGTATCCTCAGCCCTCAGTAGAGTTTGGTTTAGTATTCTTTCCTTTCCATCAGCAAATAATGTGTTTAGATTCTACACATCTGTTTTACTTTTACCTTAAAAATATTTCTGAACAGAGTTTTAAACCCTCAGTATTTTCCTTTACTGATATTTATATTTTAAATATGGCATTGTACATTACATATTACCCTTCATAATAAAAATACAGTAAGATGAATTTGTTATTTTTCTTAATGGTAGATGTGAAATGGTGCTTCAAAAAGTATATATGC
>PVKN010031548.1:0-12463 GCA_004027915.1 Capromys pilorides | reverse complement strand
CTGGAGGAAGCAAAAAATTCCAAGTCTAGCATCTCTGAGCTCTCATTGAAGGTGACTAGCCTGAAATGCCAGCTGTATGACTTCCTAAGTGATTTTATAACTGTAATGTTGTTCACCTCAGATTATCTTTGATTGGACTATGATATTTCAACCATTTTACAATAGTGTATTTTAGATCAGCCTTGCATATGTTGTGAGTTTTCTGCTTATAAAAATTTCAGAAGATTTCATAAATGACAGATGAAAATTTTCTTAATGATTGTTATGTGTATTAAAAGTTGATAATAGTTATCAATAATGGCTTTATTTGAAAACATTTTCTTATATATGGAAGCTGTATATAAAATTCGTTAGTGGCAAGTGTTGAAGAGCTTGTGGAAAAAAAGAGAAGCCTTTTACACCACTGGTAAGACTGTGAATTAGTACTATTATTAGAAAAAAAAATGTATGGAGATTCCTAAAATGTTTAAAAAAAAAAAAAACACAACTATTAGATGAGCTAGTAATAATACTTTTGGTCTCCCATCCAGAGGAAATAAAATCAGTGTATCAAAGAGACACATCCATTTCCATGCTCACTGCAGCGTTATTTATGATAGCCAAACTATACAAGTGAGGAATGCGGTGTATGTACTTGGCGAAATACTATTCAGCCTTCAAAGAGAACTTAGCCTTCTGTGATAATGTTATGGTTTGTGCATAGGTGTCCCCCCAAAGCCTCATGCAGTCACAGGGAAGCTTCTGGAATTTGTAATTGATTGTTGTGCATATTTGCATTTCAGCGTAAGGAAGGAGGAGTCCTTAGCTGCTTCTTGCTTTTAGCTGCCACCATGAAACTTTGTTTTCTCCCGTGTGCCTCTCTGCCTTGGAGCCAGGTGAATACGAACTGAAACCTCCAGTAACTGTGAGCTAAATAAATCTTTCCTTCCCTCATTTGGATTGTTGGGTGTTTGTCCAAGCAACGAGAGAAGAGTAACTAAGACAGACAAAAAAGGATGAACCTAGGGGCCGGGGAGATAGCTGCATGGCACAAGTGCCTGCCTGGCAAGTTGCAAGGTCGTGAGTTTGAACCCCTGTCCCGCAAAAAAAAAAAAAAAAAAAGGATGAACCCGGGAGACACTGTGTAATGTGAAGTAAGCCAAGCACAGCAGGGCACACACATGCCATAGGATCTCATTTACATATGGAATCTAAAACACTGAACTCTCAGGGGACACCCATTTGGGACCCCCCTCCTGTCTCTCTCTCGGACAGGAGTTTCCTTTCCCTCAATGAATATGTTCTGCTCATTAAAAAAAAAAAAAAAAGTAAAACACAACTCTCAAAGGAAGAGACAAGAATCACGTTCAGTAGGCATTTGAGGTAGCAGGGTTTGCGATAGTGATAAAAACCTACAAATTTCAGTTAGGACAAATGAATTTGAGAAATGATTGGTAAAACCTGGTGAGATAGCTCAGCAGACCCAGCCCCTGCTGAGGCAAGTGCAGGGACCAGGGTCCGATCCCTAGCGCCACAGGCCATGCCAGCCCTGTCCCGGAGTGAGCTGAGCTGGCCACTGAGTCCTGGCATGGTGGTGCACACCTGTAATCCCAGCACTGGGGAGGCTAAAATATAGGAGGGTCATTACCAGTCTGAGCTGCATAGTGAGACCCTGTAGCAAATACATAAAATAAAAAAAAATAAAAATAAAAATCATTGCTATAACATGGCAACTACAGTTAATAACAATATATTGCAGTTTTAGGAATTGTTGAGAGTAGTTTTTAAGTGTTCTCACTACAAAAAAACATGGGTATTGGAATAAGCATGCTGCTTAGTTTGATTTAGTCATAACGTATTTCAAGATGTTATGCTGTAGGCAATTAATGTACAGAATTTTTGTCAGTTAAAAACTAAATATATACCCTGGAAGCACCATGTTCTGGGCGGCGGAGGCGCGGAGGTGTCGGCAATGGCTTCATCTCTGGGCTGCTGACCGCTGGGTGAGAAAGGGGCCCAGCGTCCAGGGTATCTGCGGCTGCGACATGGCCACCTCCGCCGCCACCTCTGAGCATTTGGAGAAGCTGCACGAGATCTTGCACGGTCTCCATAGAGACCTACGAAGGGGGGGTGGTTCTGAGCAGCTGCTGGGGTCCGCAGGTGCCAAGAAGTTGGTCCGAGATTATTATTATTTTTCTTTTTTTTTTTTGTCTTTTTGAGACAGGGTCTCGCTATGCAGTTCAGGCTGGCCATGAGTGCACTTTCGTAGCCCAGGCTGGTCTTGAATTCACATCGATCCTCCTGCCTCAGCCTCCCAAGTGATGGGATTACAGGCGTGCACCACCACGCCCGGTTTGGTCCAAGATTTTGATGATAAGCCACAGGAAGCAAGTGAAATGCTGGCGGAGATAGAGGAGGAGCTACGGCATGCGCCCCTGTCTTTCTGTAACTCCACGATGTCTAAGCTGCGAAACGACCAGAAAGACCTTGGCGAACTACACCGCGACGCGAGAAGCTCGCCTTGGCCAGCTGCGCCTGGGGCTGAGGGGAGGTGAAGAACGACGCCTACGCTGTGGAGGAGGAGCAGGTGGATCAGCTACAGCCTCAGCGGGCACTGCTTCTGCAAGGCACCCAGAGCCTCAACCGCACCCCCAAAGCTTTGGGCGGTCACATCGGATTGCCGCAGAGCCTGACCCGATTGGCTCAGAAACCACAGAAGAGCTGGGGAAGCAGCGAGACCAGCTGGAGCGCACCAAGAGCAGACACACAGGAAAAAACCTGAGCAAAAGCCGAAGCATTCTCCGTTCCGTGTCCAGAAAAGTGAAAAGTGACCGCCCACAGGTTGCTGCTTTCCGTCATGGGCATATTACCAGAGCTCTTCACCCTGGGCAGCCTCATGGATTACAAGTTCTTACGCAGGCACCGAACTTCCTGTAGGAAGAGGGGCTTTGTGGGCCAGAATCAAGACCCTGTGGATGAGCGCTATCAGGCAGAAGGTGAACTAGGCATCTTGCTGCTGCAGGCTGACAGCTCGAGGATGCACTGTGCAGCCAGACTGTGGGAAGAGGGGGTCCAGAGAGAAAGCCACGTAAATGTGAAGGAAGAGGGACGAGACCAGTACGCTATCCCAAGGTAATAAACGTCGATGATCTCTTCAGATTTACATAGTACAACATTATGCCTTGTGAACTGCAAAAAAATATACATTCTCAGTAGTAATATCGGTCACCAAAATAGAGGGGAAACTTTGCAGTTGTGGGAATGCACAGATGTTCTCCTTAAAGCAGTACTGACCCTGATAGCCATTAATATCTGTCACCTCAAAATACCTTGCAACTTCGGAATTTCCATTGTGCAACATCTCAGCACAAAGTTTGTCCTAAATTCTCACACATTCTTTGTTTTCGGACTCATCTGCTGAGCTGGGAGTAGGAAGTTGGTCACAGACGCTGTGCCCTCCTTCCCTGGTCTGACCAAAACTTGAAGTGATCACATGGGCCGTGAGGCTGGCCGTAGCCTTTGCTTCCTCCTCTGCAGTGGCCAAGTGAGGACTGACCTCAGCCAGGTCCAGTGCTGATGGCAGCCCTGCAAGAACGAGGTGAACAGAACTTCAGAAAGGTCCTCGCTGCCGCTCTTACCTGGCCTGGATGAGGAGATCACGCAGGGCGTACAACAGTCATTGTGTGGCACGAATCTGTTGGCAGCAAGCTCCTTGCACTCCAGCCTCTGGGCTGCAGAGTTCAACACGGATCTAGCAGAGGAGGACTGAAAGAAGCTTTTAGGGTAGAGAAATCATCTCTGCTCAGCTAACGTAATAGGCAAAGCTATTAAGCTTTGTGACCCTAACACCTGTTTTTAGGGCTGTTTTTCTTTTTGAAGCCGGGGAAGGAGCTAAGGGCCCCATCCTTGTTTCCTCAGGCAGGTAGCACCTGCCCTGAGATGCAGGCATCACAACAGCTTTATTCCTGCCCCTTCCTGCTTGAGCCCTGGGCAGGTTCCATGGCTAGCGCAGTTTTTCACCTCCCACATAATGGCCCGCATCTGGCATATGGTCAGGGAAGACTCAGCCGTCTCTCCACTGTTTAAGTTGGACTCCGGCTGCTTCTGTAAGAGCTTGAAGTCTTGTGCCCAAGTTCCTTTGGCCCACAGTGAACTGAGAGAAGGGGGCAGCCCTTTCAGATCTGCCCTCTCCCCTCACCACCTCATACACAGTCTACTTCTCTAGAGAACCTAGGATTTTAATCAGTTGTTCTCAGTGAAGTTACTCTACCTCCTTGAGAGCCACCTGAGCAAACTGGTTTTCAAGAATACAGTATAGGGGCAGGGGAAATAGCTCAGTGGCTTAAGTGCCTGCCTGGCAAGCATGAGGTCCTGAGTCCAATCTCCAGAATACGGTATTAGAGAATATTAAGGTGGCTATCAAGTCCAGAGTCCTGAGTGAATCTACCCAATTGCTATTACCTGATTGTAAACCATCTACGTAATGCTGCGGTGTCTGTTTGGTGTCTTGCCTTCTTAGCAGTGCATAGTTGAATGTACTACAGAACACTGCAGTGACCAGATGTGTCACCATGGTTTTTCTGTCTTTTATTGCACATGTTCCTGTATCCTGATAAATTGTGTGTCTGAATTCCAAAAAAAAGAAAAACCCTAAACATATAAAAATTAATATCTCACATTTCAGTAATATACAATTTTCTTAGACTTTTTAGCATAAAAGTAAACATGCAAAATACTAATTTCTACAAGTAAAAATTCAAGCCTTTGTATTTTTCTATAGTTATAGGAAATGTACCTTCCTGCATGAAGGGATTTGAAACTCCCAAATGGTTGAAAATTACCCTAGTGATGATTTCAGCTCCTCAGTGGCCTTGGTAGCATAGTAATTTGTCATGTGGAATGCAGCTGGAATGTGTAGGGATACATGCTTAGGTATGTCACCTGAATAGAATTACTTCATTAAGACATGTTAGATTAAAAGCATAGTCTCATTCTTATAGAGATAATCCACTTAAACTTATTGAAAGACTGAAATATTTGCCTCCAATGTTAGAGATTAAATCATAATTTTGAATTATATATGTTTCTCTTAAAATCTGACTCCATGTGCAAGACCCAACTAATACGTTTAGTTAAACCATGTGTAAGTGATGAGGCCAAAGACAATGCTCCAGCGAATCAGACAAAGGAAGAGGCAGAATAATAAAGGTGGTTGGTAACTTAGGCAGAGAGGTTTTCCTAAGGAAATAGTACTTAAATTGGAAAATTAATTTGAAAGTAATTTATAGCTCAGGCCCCATGTGGAAGGATTAAAGAAGAAAGCAGGCTCCATGATAATAATTCAGAATTGTTCAATGATACTACATGGATTCAATCCTCTATGAAAAGTGACACCATGAGGAGAGAACAAGGCCAGTGGGAGGTGCCACGAACCCCGATGCATTAGGGAGCTGCTCCCAACAGGGCTGTGCAGGTTCATTTCTCATACTCTCAGCTACAACCAGGGCCTAGAATTCTCACCTTAGAAATGCCAGAGGGAGGAGTTAGAGTTTCTGGTAGAATAGAAGGAACCTGCATTTATAAGAACGAAAATTCAGTAGGGTAGAAAGATAATATGGCTGCCAAGTCTGAGATGTTAGGTCAGCAACTCTACCCACAGTGGTAGTGAATTCAGACAGCCCAAAATGGAAAACAGAGTACATTGGGAGTACTAGTGATAGTTACATGAGTGCCATATTCTTATTTATTGAACATAGGAAAAATTTAGGCATCTTAATTTTCCCATGTGACAATATATCAAAAACTCAAATTGAAATTCCACATTTCCTGTATCTATTGTTGTTTTGAAATGCACAATTTCTTTTCCATTTATATTCACTACTCCAAGAATCGAGAGGAAAAATTAAATTTTTATATTAAAATTGGAAGAATCAAGCAGTCTTAATGTTCAGTGATTTGTCCAATCTTGCAAACCCATATCTCTCTGTTAATCTGAGCAATAAATTTGACAATCAAAACACATGTAAGAACAACCATTGTTAATTTGCTATTCTTGTTTTAAAAATATGTACCATATGTACTGTTGGAAGTTACTCTGTTTCTGTCTTTGTTTCTGCTACTTATTTTTGCTTTTGTTTTTGTTTTTAATCTTTAAAATAAAATAGCATTAAAAATTAAAGTCAAGTTGGGAAATTAAAAAAAAAAAAAAGAATTAAACAGTCTTAGGAATCACTTGTAAAATAACAAAGTATGATTAAAATCATCTCTGCCAAATGATGTGCTCTTGATTTCAATTAAAAACAGACAAAGGGCCAGCAAGATAGCTCAGCAGACTAAGTGCCTGCTTAGGCAAGCACAGGGGCCGGGTGTGATCCCCAGCACTACCTGCCTCACTAGCCCCACCCTCTGGTGCACTGAGTTGGCCGTTGAGTTCAGGCATGGAGGCACGCATCTGTAATCCCAGCAATGGGGAGGCCTAAAACATGGATCCTTACAAGTTGCTAATTTCTTGATTGCAGACAGGAACGCCTGAGACCAAACTATTTCTGAACGAGAATCAATTCAATTATTTTAAGGATTATTGTGCAATTTACAGATTATCCAACCCTGTTCCATTTATTTTAATTTTGTAATACTTGGATTTTGCCAGTGTTTGTGCCTATTATAATTCCAAATGATACTTGTTTTAAATTCTTGTCTAGAAAGGCCAATACCCTGGATATAGTTCAGTCTTACTTTGATGTTTATTTTGCCTCTTCGGAATATGCTTTTAGTCTTTTTGTGTCTCATAAATTTTCTTTTTCATAGTAAGCATGTCCCTCGTAAGTGGGGCGGCTCTAGTGAACCTTTTGCGATGCTGTGAGGTACAGAGGAGGAGAGCATGCTGTAGCCTGAGTAGGTTGAAGTCTCCCAGGGAGCCTAGACTTAAGTTGTGAGTGCTGCGCGTACAAAGAGTGCTCTATCCAGGAGTTAGGTGGGGACAGCCACTGGGTGCTGTTGTCAGCTGGTTTGCGTCTTCAGTGGTGCAAGTCTGAGTTAGCTGGAGTGGCTCATTTCCCTTCTTCAGGCCAATAAGACTTGGTGAAACCCCAATAAGTTGGTATCTGGAGAAACAGCTTCTCCTGAGAGAAAACCTGCTCAGTTAGCCTCATGGCAAAGGTCACCTCTTCACATCCCTGTCCTGGAAGCAGCAGGTGCTGTTTCTCCAATACCATGAGTGTCCTCAATGGCAGGATACTGTTTTGTTTTTTATTTAGGTGCTCACTTACTCATGCTGAGCCTCCAGAAATGCATCAGTTATACCTCAGATTTTCCTGTCAACACTGGGCACCTCGGCAGCTTGGACTCCAGGGCTTGTGCTCCACTAAGCTGTGAATCTCATATTTTCCTGTCCATCCCTGTAAGTGTACAGAGGGGACCAGTCACCTGCTCTGCTGTCTCACCTCTGGCAGATTTAAGAGAAATTATTGGCTTTTACTTATTCAGCTTTTTCTTTGCTAGAATATAATGATGAATTTCATCTTCTTAAACATACTGAACTGAAAATCAGACTGAGTTTGTTTTTCTATTACAGAATTAATAGAGTTTTAGGAAAAATATGTCAATGAGATTCTAAACAGTATACTGAAAGAGTATTTAATACTAAGGAAGCCAAAAGGAAAGAGAATTGTAATAGTCGTAATGTTTATATCATAGAAAAGCAGATAAATGCTAATATGAGCCTGCTTTGCTTAGACAACAGCCTAGTAACTTCAGCAATACCACTGCTGACATTGGTTGAAAACATCCAGTGATTTATACTGGGCTACTGAGGCAAAATAAGTTATTGTTCATTAACTGGAAAAACTGCGTGATAAGACAGGCTGATAAAACAATTTGTGCTGATAAATTGTTGTGTACTTATTTGCAAGGCTGGCATAAATAATCTTATTTCTTCAAGGTGCAAATAACAGATAGCAGAAGTCCATTAGGTACCATGCCAGTTGAAGAACCAAGATAGTATTAGAGTACTCTTGGGGTTCTTCCGTACGCAGTCATTCATTTGTGTTTTCTAGTTTGGGGATTCATTTCTAAGAAAAGTCGAAAGTCCACTGTAATTATTTTCAGAGATAGTTATTTTTGAAAAGAGCAACTACCGATGTCTGTTTGCTATTATTTAGGAGAGTACTCTATGTAGTTCATAAAATTAATGTATAGTGTCTAAATTCTAACATGTAGCAAAAAGATCAACTATTTTTAAAAGGTTCTTATTATGGATTCTTTTAAGTGGAAAGTTAACCACTTTCCACACTGAGTATTTAAAAATGTACAGTTAAGTAATCTTCCTCTACATTAAAAAATGCTTGCATCTGGTAGAATGACCAAAATATTTGAATTAGAAGATCATTCTAATAATTGTGATTTAAAATGCTAGTAAACCTATATGAAATTAAAATAATTCTGCATATACTAACATCCCACCCAAGACAGGATAATATGGAAGCCTGGATTTTATTATTAATCAGAAAGTAAATGTAATGCTTCTTGCATGTTAGGATCAAAGGAAACTACTTAAACTTGAAGTATCTGTAGTGCAATTTCATGCTGCAAAACAATCATCGTAAGCATGCTATTGATGCAAATATTTCTGGCAAAAATACAAGCTTTTATTTGGCCTTCTGTCAATTCCTTGATATAAAAACAGATGAACTTTCTGGGTGGCTGGGTAATATAGGCCATGGGTGGTTGCATCCTCTAAGTTTCTTATTGAGATTTATTCTTAGTAAGGATGAGCTCTATTCTGGTGTCCTATACTATGACGGATTCTGAGTATGTATGCAGCAGCATATACTCTATCCCCTGTTCCCAAGCTCCTTGGCTAGATCTCAGGTAAGCCAGTCGGCTCTTCTAACTGTTGGCCTGTGCTGGTGTTCAAAACATGATAAGTTCAACATTCCATCTAGAATACTACCAGGACTGTGCACCAACACGATAACCATATCCTCACAGTGAATGCCTAATATATAGATTACTTTTCATGTAACTTACTGATTTCATAGGCAGTACAGTTTCAGGCTTTCAAACCCCAACCTGCAGATTAGTAGGGAAGAAAACAATACACTATTGAAACCAAGTTAAATTTTGATAGATAAGAAAGACTCACTTACTTCTTGCTCTATTGATGATTTATCTGTGGCCTTAGAAAGTTATTTAATGAAACAACATATTAAAATACTCCTCTGTAAATCACAAAGAAAAAAAAAAAACCAAAGGCATGGCAGGAAAAAATGGGCTTTGGTCAGGTTCATAAAATGTTTATGAAAATCAGTGATTAAAAACTATAGTGTGGGGCTGGCAAGATGGATCAGTGGTCTAAAGCACCTGCTTAGGCAAGCTTAGGCAACCGCAGGGACCATGGTTTGATCCTTAGCACCACATACTGCACCAGCCTCATCCCCAGGGAAGGCTGAGCTGGCCCTAATTAAAAAAAAGAAAACAAGTATAGTGTGTGGCTTTGATTACTGATTTTCTAAAAGAAAAATTATCCATAGAAATGAAATGGCTAGAGCATCCACTGTCTGGTCTGACCCACACCCCTGCCAGATAAGGATCCCAAAAACCTGCTTCCATCTCCCTGCACCTCCCACCTGAAGTATAGTCTGGAACTCATCCACCATCCACTCTGGCAGAGCCTTTGCCCATCCTGAGCCCATCTGCTGTCTGGTCTGACCAACACCCCTGCTGGATAAGGATCCTTCAAACCTGCCTCCATCTCCCCGCTCTCCCTGCCTGAACTATAGTCCCCAAACCATCCACCAACCCGTCTGGCCTTGTGCCAGCCTGGTAAGGACCCTCAGCCTACATCAATCCTCGGACTCAACTCCAGAGCTCCAACTTCACCCACAGTCCAGACCCACAAGGCCTCACAGCAGCCAGTGGCCTGAGATGTAACTCACAACCAGGTACCACTGGAAGGGAACAAGCTTGGTGGATCCGGAACAAACTAACAGCATAACATCACCAAAGTACAGAGCTCACTGCCATACAAAATGATAACGACAAGGAGTAAGATGCAGTCACTGGGCCCAAGCCCACCCAAATTAAACACAGGAGATGATACCATGGAAGAAAATGGGAATCATGCAGTCAAAAACTCTGAAATTGAGGTAGACCAACAACTACAGAAACATATAGAGCAGCTCAGATCAGAGATAATATCTGAAACAAAAAAAGAAATCCATGAATTAATAGAATCTGAAGTGGAAAAACAATTGCAGAAATGCAGGGAACAAAGCAGAACAGAAATAACCCTTGAAGAAAAAAAAAGACATGTCTAAATTAATAGCATCTAAAATAGGGGAATGAATGCAGAAAGGTAAAGAGGAGAGCAGAGCAGAACTAATCTCTGAACTAAAGAGAGAAAGGATAAATATAATGAAAGACTTAAGCAATATTAAAGAAGACATTGATAAAAAATTAGAGGAGAATAGAAAAATGAGGGATACCATGACTGAGCAATATAAGAAAGAAATAGATCACCTGAAACAGTATCAAAGAGATATGCAAGAAAATAACATCTCAAGCACAAGCTTGCAAAACTGTATGAACGAAAGTGAAGATAGAATCTCACATCTTCAAGACACACTCGCAGATAGTGAACAGGCAAGAAAGGATCTCTTAAAAACAACCAGGATGCAGGAAAGAATAATTCAACATCTGAAAGATGATGCAAGAATGAATAACGTGAGATAAATAGGAATCAATGAGAAAGAAGGAGTCAATACAAATGATATAAAAAGAATATGGGCAGAAGTAATAGCAGAAAACTTCCCAAATATGAGAAAACAACCAGATATTCAGGTAACTGAAGCATACAGAACGCCAAATAACATCAACCCGAATAAAAACACATCAAGACATATAATAATCAAGATCCCAGAAATCCAGCAGAAGATTAACATACTAAAAGCTGCTAGAAAAAGAAACAGATCACATTTAAAGGAAAACACATCACAATAATGGCAGATTTCTCTTCACAAACCATGAAATCAAGAAGGGCATGGAGCAGAGTGCTTCAAGTCCTCCATGAAAACAAATTTCAGCCCAGAATTGCTATACCTGGCAAAACTCTCTTTCAAGTATGAGGGAGAAGTGAAATACATCCATGACAAGGAACAACTAAAGAATTTCATGACGTCAAAGCCAACAGTACACAGAATACTAAAAAACACTTTAGAGAGGGAACAAAAAGACCTGAACTCAACAAACACAAACAGAAAGATCCCACCAAACAGGACAACCAATTAAACACAGGAGAAAAAGTGGTAAATATAGTAAATAAAAGTCATGTCAACAATAAGGCAACACATTTCAATTATAAGCATCAATGTCAATGAACTCAATTCTCCAATTAAAAGAAGTAGACTAGCAGAATAGATAAGGAAACAAAACCCAGCAATATGCTGTATATAAGAAACACACTTAACTCATAAAGAAACTCATAGGCTAAAAGTGAAAGGATGGAAAACAATACTACATGCTCTGGCACCTCAAAAAAAAAAAAAAAAAAAAAAAAAAGCAGGGGTAGCAATCCTGTTTGCACGCAGTCTAAACTTCAAACCAAGATTGATCAAACGTAACAAAGAAGGCCACTGCATACTGGTCAAGGGAAACACTCAGGCTGAAGAGATAACACTCATAAATATGTATGCACCTAACATGGGAGCAGCGAGTCATATAAGACAAACCCTAAAGTGCATGAAAAATCTAATATCCAATACTACAGTCTTAACAGGAGACCTTAATACCCCCCTATCTGAAAAGGATAGGTCAAGCAGACAAAAAATTAGCAAAGTAGCAGCAGAACTGAAACAGAATTTGGAACAACTGGACTTAGTGCACATATACAGAGTGTTCCACCCAACTTCTTCATAATACACATTCTTTTCAGCTTCCCAGGGACATTTTCTAAAATAGACCACATATTAGTCTACAGGTCATGTTTAAGTATATGCAAGAAAACAGAAATTATCCCATGCATATTATCTGACCACAGTGCAATGAAATTGGAAATAAATGGCCAAAGAAACCATAAGAACTCCAGAAACATATGGAAATTAAACAACACCCTTCTCAGCAACCAGTACGCTGCAGATGAAATTAAACAAGAAATTAAACAATATCTAGAATTTATTGAAAACTCAAGCACAACCTACCGAAATTTATGGGATGCAACGAAAGCAGTTCTTAGAGGGAAATTTATAGCTTTGAACTCAAACATTAAGAAAACAGAATGGGAAAAAATAGATACTCTCATGCAGCACCTTAACCAACTAGAAACAGAAGAGCAAACAAAATCCAAAGCCCAAAGATGGGAGGAAATTCTAAAGATAAGAGCCGAGATTAATGCAATTGAGAGGAAGAAAAAAATACAAAAAATTAATGAATCAAAAAGCTGGTTCTTTGAAAGATTAAACAAAATTGATAAGCCCCTAGCTAACCTCAT
>PVKN010031547.1:0-12464 GCA_004027915.1 Capromys pilorides | reverse complement strand
AACTTTGGGTCAGGAATTGTAATGCCTGCTGCCTTACCTTTATTGCTCAGAGTTGTCTTTGCGATTCTGGGTATTTTTTGGTTCCAAATAAATTTTAGGAATGATTTCTCCAGATCTGTGAGGTATGTTGATGGTATTTTGATAGGAATTGCATTAAATCTGTATAATAATTTAGGGAGTATGGCCATCGTCACAATGTTGGTTCTTCCTATCCAGGAGCAGGGAATATCTTTCCATTTTCTGAGGTCTTCTAGGATCTCTTTTTTCAGAGTACTGTAGTTTTCATTAAAAAGGTCTTTTACTTCCTTAGTTAGGTTAATTCTCAAATATTTCATTTTCTTTGGTGCTATCATAAAAGGTACTGTTTCTCTAATTTCTCTCTCAGTGTGCTTGTTATCTGTGTAGCTGCTCCCCTCTCTTTTTCCCTTTCTCATTTTAACATTTTCTTCCCATTTCCCAATAACTGTTGTACATTTTGGTCCTTATTTGCATTTTCAGTTTCTCACCAGAGAAACAATGTGGTATTTACACATATGTGTCTAGTTGTTTCACTTAAGAGTATGATCTCAAGGTGCATTCATTTAGCTAGAAATGTCTCAAGCTTCTTTATGGCAAAGTAATACTCCCTTGTTTAAAAAAACCCACGTCCTTTTTTATCCATTCTTTGGTTGATGGCAATTTGTACTGTTTCCAACATTTAGCTATTACAAACTGTCCCATTCCAAACATCAGTGTGCATATATCACTGTGGTATAATGTTTTTAATTCTTTCGGAAGATACCAAAAGGAGAATAGTTGAAACGAATGAAATGCCTAGTTTTAGTTTTTTGAGGATTCTCCCATACTCATTTCCAGTTATAACCTTCTGTTCTAAATTTATTTTTATCCTTTTCTACCTCAGCACACACTGTATGGAATGAACAACACCATGCTCTGTGGACACAAAAGAAAACCTTTCCGTTTCCTTCACTCCTGGAAACAGAAGGTTGCTCAGCACCTTTGTAGTAGTGCACAGAATTATAGCTTTTTTCCTTCTTTCTCCATATACTGGCTCAGAGATTACCCTGTGTCTCTCTGGGAATGTGGAGAATTAGTATTTACCAACATATACCTGTATACTTTCTCTTATTTAAAAAAAGAAAAAAGGCTGGGAAGATAGTTTGGCTATCTAAGCACCTGCCTGGCAAGCACAAGGACCTGGGTTCAATCCCCTCTACCACAGACCATTCCAGCCCCCAAACCTCAGGTGCCCCCTGCCAACCACCAAAACCAGGCATGGTGGTGTATGGCTATAATCCCAGCACTGAGGAAGCTGGAACAGGAGTCTTAGCTATGAAGTGAGATCCTACCGAATAGTTAGATAGATAGATAGATAGACAGACAGACAGACAGACAGACAGACAGACAGACAGACAGACAGCTTTGAAAACTAATAAAACTAAAAAAGGAAGAGAAAATCAGCAAGGGTGGGTTTGAGATGTTTGGGTCAGTTAAGCAGGCATTTGATAACATGTCTTCTCCTTTGGCACATTTAATTGTGATGTTAGCAGATGTCCTTGCAGTTTGAGATAACTCTTTTAAAATAAAACTCCTAGTGAAGAAAAAATTTAATTTTAAAAGACAAACAAGGGGCCGGCGAGATGGTTCAGTGGTCTAAAGCGCCTGCTTAGGAAAGCTCAGGCAACTGCAGGGACTGCGGTTCGATCCCCGGCACCACATGCTGCGCCAGCCCCACTACCAGGGCAGGCTGGGCCAGCCACAAAATAAATAAAGAAACAAACAAACAAACACAACAAGCAAACAAATAAAAAAAAAATTGGGCCGGCGGGATGGTTCAGTGGTCTAAAGCGCCTTCTTAGGAGGGCTCAGGCAACTGCAGGGACTGCGGTTCAATCCCCGGCACCACATGCTGCACCAGCCCCACCACTGGAGCAGGCTGAGCCAGCCACAAAATAAACAAAGAAACAAACAAATACAACAAGCAAACAAATAAATAAATAAAGTAAAAAATAAAAATAAAAGACAAACAGATTTCAGTGTCTTTTAGAACTTTAATGAAAGGACCTACAAAAATAATGGGGATAATCATATAGAGAGTTCAGTCTAAAAGTACAGTGTTAAGGGGCCAGGGAGATAGCTCAGTAGAATTGGCACCTGCCTGGCAAGTGCAGAGTCCTGAGTTCAATTCTCAGTACCACAAAAAATAAAGTACAGCGTTACCACAGAAAACTTAATTTTTACTTATTCCTGGTGATACACATCCACACTCAGAAGACTGAGGCAAGAGAGTTAAGGCTAGCCTCAGCTATTTGGTGAGTGCAAGGTTATCCTGGACTGTATAGCCAGACCCTACTTTGACAACAAAGGCAACAAAAGAGAACATAAAGATACATAATTCTGGGGCTAGGGAAATAGCTCAGTCGAGTAAGTGCTTGCCTGGCAAATGCAAGGGCCTAAGTTCAATCCCCGGTCCCACAATAAAGACAGACAGACAGACAGACATAATTCTGGCCCTGATTTGCAGCTCTCTTTTATGTGTCTGATAAGGTTGAATCCCTTTGTCTCTGATTTTTTGTGCTTTCTCTAAACTATTATCCAATGCCAAGAGCAGGATACAGTGAGTAAAATACGCTCAGATACTAAGCTGAAAGGAACATCAAAAACTTAGTAAGAGAGGGACTGGGGAGATAGCTCTGTGGCACAAGTGCCTGCCTGGCAAGTGCAAGGTCGTGAGTTCAAACCCTGGTTCCACAAAAAAAAAAAAAAAAAAAAATCCTTTTCCCTTCTACTTTTATACAACTTTTTGTTTTTCACTCCTTCTCATGTTTTTTTTAATCACTATTCTTTATCCCTCCCTGGTTCTGTTTCCCATTTGAACATTTTCTTTCTACTTAACAATCTCTATTACCTATTTTGATCCTTATTTATGCTCTCAGTTTCTCACATAAGGGACATAGTACAATATTTAAACATGTGTGTGATTTATTTTGCTTAAAATTATGTCACAAAGTGCATCCATTTATCCTAAAAATATCCCAAGTTTGTCGTTCTTTATGGCGGAGTACTCCATTATACATCAAAACTACATTTTCTTTATCCATTCATTCACTCATGAGCTATTTCCAACATTCAGCTATTACAAATTGTGCTGTTATAAACCTAGATGGATAGGTAGATAATAAGTATCACTGTGGTATGAAGCTTTTAACTCTTTTGGGAAGACATCTAGAAGGTGAATAACTGGGTCAAATGGAACCTCTTGTTTTGGTCTTTAAAGGAATCTCTGTAGTGATTTTACCAATTTATAATTTCACCACCAGTAGAGAAGGGTTCCTTTTTACTCACAACCTTGCCAGCATTTCTTAGTGGTTGTTCTCTTGATGATAACCATTCTTTGTGGAGTGACATAAAATCTTTTTTTTTTTTTTTTTTTTGTCTTTTTGAGACAGGGTCTCTCTGTGCAGCTCAGGCTGGCCTTGAGCTCACTTTGTAGCCCACACTGGCCTTGAACTCGCAGCTATCCTTCTGCCTCAGCCTCCCCAGTGCTGGGATTACTGGCATGCATTACCATGCCTGGCTGATGTTGAGAATTTTGTCTTCTATTTATTTGCTATTTGTACTTCATCTGAGAAGTATCTATTCATTTCAGATAGCCACTTTTTTATCAGATTTTTTATGTATTTTGTACAGAGTCTCACTATGTAGCTCGTACTCATTGTTTTCATACTCCCCAGCAGTGCTAGGATTACAGGCATGCACTACCATGTCTGGTTTCAGATGCCCACTTTTGGGTTGTGTCTTTAAATTGTGTGTGTGGAGGGGGGTGTCTAATTTTTTTTTCTTTTTTGAGACAGGATCTCACTATGCAGTTTAGGCTGGCCTTAAACTCACTTTGTAGCCCAGGCTAGTCTTGCACTCTCAGGAATCATCCTGCCTCTACCTCCCAAGTGCTGGGATTACAGCTATCTACCACCACACCAGCCTTAGGGGTTCTGATTTTGAGTTCTTGATATATTCTGAATATCACTTTCATTGAGTTTGTCATTTGTGTGCAAGAATGCTATTGATTTTTAAGCCTTGACTTTGTATCCTGCTACTCTATTGAATTTAGTTATTAAATCGAGGAGTCTTTTAGTGAAGTTTTTGAAGTCTCCCATGTACAGTATCATGATACCTACAAGTGATACTTCCTTATTCATTGTATTTCTTTCCCTTATCTAATTGCTCGGGCTAATGTTTTCAGAGCTATATTGTATAAGTGATAACAGTGGACATCCTTGTCTTAATTTTTTTTATTATTTAGTACAGGATCTACAAGGTCTCACTACACAGGTTGGACTCATAGTGATCCTCCTGTTTTCAGCCTCCCAAGCACTGGAATCACAGGTGTGTGCCACCATGCCCAGCCTCAGTGTCCCCTGGGGCAGGGCCAGCATACCAGGATCAAACTCAGGTCCCTGTGCTTGCCTCAGTAGGTGCTTTAATCCACTGAGCTATCTGGCTGACCAAACATCCTTGTCTTGTTCCTGATTCTTAATTGAAAACTTTCAGGTTTTGACCATTTAGTATAATGCTAGCTGTTGGTTTTTCATAGGTGGCTTTTCTCAGATTGAGATAAAGAGTGTCTATTCCAGTTTTCTGGAGGGTTTTTATTATAAATGGGTGTTGGACTTTGTCAAATTTTTTTTGTGCATCTAGTGAGATGATCATGTGGTTTTTGTCCTTGAATTTATTATTGTATTAAATTTATTTGTGTATGTTGAACCATCCCTGCATCCCTGGGATGAATCCCAGATGGTTATATTGTAAGATCTTCTTGATGATTTGCTTTATTTTGTTTGCCAGTATCTTACTGAGAATTTTTTTTAGGGAAGGGTCTACAGGGTGTTCAGGGTCTCACTACTAGATCAGACTTGTAGTGATCCACCTGTTTACAGCCTCCCAATAGCTGGGATTACAGGCCTGCACCACCACACTCAGTCCCAAATGCTGTCTCAGTGCGCCACAGGGGTGGCACTGTAGGCTCGATGATCAAACCCCTGGCCCCTGTGCCTGAGAATTTTTCATCAATTAGCCTATATTTCCTTTTTTTTTTTTTTTTTTTGGTTGGTTGCATCCTTCTCTGGTTTTGGTATCAGGGTAATACTTACTTCCAGGAATGAGTTTGGTAGTATTACTTCCCTTTCGGCTTCTTTTTTTTTTTTTTTGATGGTACTAGGGATTGAACTCAGGATCTCATGTTTGCCAGGCAAGCACTTATTCCACTGAGCTATCTCCCTGGCCCCCTCCCTTTCAGTTTCATTAAAGAGCTTGAAGAGTAGTGGTGTTAAGTCTCCTCTAAATTTCTTACAGAATTTGAGACTGGGCGTGGTGGCATATACCTGTAATCCAGCTCTTGGGAGACTGTAATTAGGCGGATTGCTACAAGTCTGACCTAGTAGTGAGACCCTGAACCCTATAGACCCTTCCCTAAAATACAAAAAATAAAATAAAATATTTACAGAATTCAACAGTGAATCTGGGCTTTTTTTGTTGTTGGTAATTGTGTGTGTGTGTGTGTGTGTGTGTGTGTGTGTGTGTGTGTGAGTGAGACCAGGGTTTGAACTCATGACCTTGCACTTGCCAAGCAGGCACTTGTGCCATGGAGCTATCTCCCCAGCCCCTGTTGTTGGTCATTTTAAAATGAATCCTTCAATTTTATTGACTGATACTGGTTTAGAATTTTTACATCTTCTTGATTCAGTTTTGGTAGTTCATATTGATCTAGGAATCTGTCCATTTCTTCTACATTATCCATCATCTAAGAGTACAGATTCTCAAAGTAGGAATACATGATCTTCAGGATATGTTGTGATTTCACATTTTTCATTCCTAATTGCATGAATTTGAGTCATAAATTCATGACTTTCATGGTAAAGTTTGGCCAAGTGTTTGTCAATTTAGTCCTTTAAAGAACCAAATCTTCAGTTCATTGATTCTTTGTATCCTTATTCTCATTTGCAGTAATTTATGCTTTGATTTTTTTTTCTGTATTTAGGGCAGGGTGTACAGGGTCTCACTGTGTAGATTGAACTCATAGTGATTCTTCTGTTTTCAGCCTCCCAAGTGCTGGGATTAGAGGTGCATACCACCATCCCCAGTCTCAGTCACCATCTGAGCACACCCAGGGGCAGTGCCAGCACAACACACTGGGGATCAAACCCTGGCCACTGCACTCTGCCTAAGCAGGCACTTTCATCCCCTGAGCTAGCAAGCCAGCCCTCTGCTCTGATCTTTATAATTTCCTCCCTCAGGTGCGCTTTTGGTTTAACTTACTCTTCTTTTTCTAGAAGCTGAAGTTCAACAGTAGGTTGCATATTTGAGCTTGTTCTGTTTTTTCTTCTTTTTCTTTTTATATTAAAATTCATTACTATAAGTTTCCTTTGTTGTACTGCTTTCATTGTTCCCCATAAATTCCAATATGTTGTATTGGCATTATTATTTAATTGTAGGAACTGTCTAATTTCACCTGTGATCTATTGGTTGTTCAGAAGAGTGTTATTTAATATCCATGTGTTTATGTAATTTATGTAATATCTTTGTCAGTGACTTCTAGTTTCATTGCACTGTTATATGATAATATGCATGGGTTAATTTCAGATTCTTTTTATTCACTTAAGCATGTTTTGTGAACTAGCATGTGTTCTCTTTTGGAGAAGTCCTGTGCTGCTGTTAAGAAGAATGTGTATGCTGCATACACATTAAATATCCACTCAAGAGTGACTTTACTCTTAAGGGGAGGAAAAGTTAAGAGTCATAAGAGAAAAAAAACAGAGATACAAAAGAAGACAAAAAGTGCTTACAAACAAGGCTGAAGGACAAAGGAAGATTATCTAACTAAATTCCAGGAAACTGGTAAAGACAACAGAAGGAAAAAATAAATAAGTAATAAAAAAATTCAAAACAGTGTTCACACGCATGAAAAAGCAAAAACAATGAAGGGAAAAAAAGCAAAGAGAGAGAGAGAGAGAAATTTCTGTTTTTAAGCCCGTGGTTATCGTCTTGGTACAGTTTTGTGATAGCATCCAGTTTAGGGCAAGGCTCTGCTGTCACTGATAGAGAGGAGATGACAGAACCTTCCATGCTGGATGATGCCAGCAAGAATTTGGTAGGATGGGATGCTGGGTAATCCCAACTAACCTACAGTAGGGGAGGAACCAACTCTGGCACTTCTAACTCCACAGAAGTTCAGGATGGATGATCCTGGCCTCTGGTTGTTGGATTGATGTCTTAAGTTGTTAAGTCTACAACACTCTGGGTGTCATTTGCAGGCATGACCATGGCTCCCTGGCTCTGGACACCTCCCATGGTTGTTTCACCCAGTCACTATGGGATTTCAATATTGGAGCTCTGAGATAAAGCCAACCCACAGCTGCTGCAAGTCCTGAGTTCAGTTGGCCCTTCCCTAAAATGGCATCTGGCCAAGTACCTGCTGAGGGCACACAGCAGTAACTTAGACTGGAGTCAGTCCGCGGGTGTTTCAGTTCATAGTATTTACTATTGCATTTCACTGGTTTGTTTCTCCCTGGAGCCTCTGGAATCACTCACCCTGTTTCTCTGTAGATTTGATCCTCTTTTATCTGCAAGCCAGGAGCCAGGCAGGGTGGGGTTTACCCTGTTCTTTTTCTGTGTTGTGATCTGCCTCTTCAGTTTTTCTCTTGGCCCCAATTTTCCCTTTAGATGCTTTCTGAGTCTCAGAGATCCACCTTCCTCTTCCCCAAGCTGTTATTTTCCAGTGTCTGGATTCTGATTTTTTTTTTTTTTTTTCCCAGTACCGGGGATTGAACTCAAGACCTTGCACTTGCCAGGCAAGCACTTATTCTACTGAGCTATCTCCCTGCCCAAAAACAATTTTTTTTGTAAGTTGAGAAGGGTTTTTGGGTGTGTTTTTCTTTGTTTATTTTTGGCTGGCTCAGGCTCCTTGAGGGTGGATGCAGGGATTGCACCACCTTCCCCTGTTCCTGACTGGGATTGGTCACGCAAGCACTTAAACCACTGAGCTAACCTGAAGTCCCCTGGATTCTGAACTTTGAAAAGGATTTGTTGTTTACTACTGCACCATCTTCCCAGAAGCCCTTTGTCATACTCTTTTTTCTTTTTTTAATGTATTTGGTACAGGGTTTTACCACACAGGTTGGACTCCTAGTGATCCTCCTGTTTCATCCTCCCCAGCATGCCACCACATCCAGTTTTGGGTTTTGGTGGCCAGCTTGGCATAGTGTCTGTGATCAAACATAGGTCCCTGCGCTTGCCAGGCAGGTGCTTACCACTGAGCTATCTCGCCGACCCCCCTCTATCATACTCTTAGAAAGCTAAATTATCCTCCATAAAGAAGGAAAATAGGGGGCCAGGGAGATAGCTCCGTGGCACAAGTGCCTGCCTGGCAAGTGCAAGGCCATGAGTTTAAACCCCAGTCCCACAAAAACAAAAAAAAAATAAGGAAAATAGCCAGGTGTAGTGGTGCACGCCTAAAATCCCAGCACTTGGGAGGCTGAAGCAGGAGGATCAGTGCTAGTTCGAGACCAGCCTGGGCTACGAAAATGAGCTCAAGGCCAGCCTTGAGAAAAGAAAAAAAAGGAAAATGCATAGACCTAGATGTTCTGGGAAGTACAGAAGGAGAGCCCCAGGATTTGAAAAAAAAAAAAAAAAAAAAGCCGCGAGAGGATTAGAAAGCAAAGAGGCAAAAGAGGAAAGAAAATACTTTCTCAAGAATTTCAGAGATCAAGATGACTCCGAAGGCAAAGAAGGAAGCACCTGCCCCTCCCAAAGCTAAAACTTTGAAGGCCAAGAAGGCAATGCTGAAAAGGCATCCACAGCCACAAAAAGAAGATACGAACACCACCCACCTTCTGCCATCCAAGACACTGCAGCTCCCGAGGCAGCCCAAAGAGCACCCCCTGGGAGAAATAAATAAATAATATGCTGTCATCAAGTTCCCCCTGACAACAGAGTCAGTCATGAAAAAGATCAAGGACAACAACACACTCATATTCATTGTGGATGTCAAAGCCAATGAGCACCAAATCAAACAAGCTGTAAAGAAGCTCTAGGACATCAATGTTGCCAAAGTCAATACCAAGGTCGGTATCTAATCAGGCCTGATGGAGAAAAGAAGGCTTATGTTCAATTGGCTCCCAGTTATGATACATTAGATGTTGCCAACAAAATTGGGAGCTGGCTAATTCTAAATACAAACATTCAAAAATAAAAATGCATAATTCTTTCTCCCATTTTAAAAAAAGTTTTGGAAACATGGGGCTAAGGAATATAGCTCAGCAGCACAAGTGCTTGCCTGGCAAGCACAGGTCCTGAGTTCAATTCCCAGTATAAAAAAAGAAGTTTTAGAAACATGTTATCTATGATCTTAAATATAACTCTCTTCCTTTCATCTCCCTAAACCACCGTAAATAAGTATTATACCTGTTAAAGCTGGGCATGGTGGCATACCTCCATAATCCCAGCACTTTTTAGGCTAAGAAGAGGGTCATGGTGAGTTCATGACCAGCCTGAGCTATATAGTGAGATCTTTTCTCAAAAACAAAAATTTATTTATTTATTTATTTATTTATTTTGTATTTTAGGGAAAGGTCTGCATGATGTTCAAGGTCTCACTACTCGATTGGACTCGTGATCCATCTGTTTACAGCCTCCCAAGAGCTGGGATTATAGGCACACACTACCACATCCAGTCTCAATTGTCATTTTAGCACGCTCCATAGGTTGGGGCCAGCAAGGCAGGCCCAGGGATTGAACCCTAGGCCCTGCGCAAAAAAATTTTTAATCCATTTATTTGGTACGGGGTCTCACTACATAGCTCAGACTGAGAGTGATCCTCCTGTCTCAGCCGTCCCAGAACTGGCATTACAGGCATGGGCTACCATACCAGGTTTTGATGGCCAGCATGGTGCACCTGGGCTTCTGGGGCCAGCACAGCATGTGGTACTGGGGATCAAATCCGGGTCCTTGTGTTTGCCAGGCAGGTGCATGTGCCATCTCCGCAACCCAAGAAAACAAAATTATTCCTCTCTTTTAAAAAAGTCCTCTGTGGTACTGGGGTTTAATAGTGAAGGCCTTCTCACACTAAGGTATACCTGGAGCTGTGTGGGATGTTTGTTTGTTTGTTGATTGGGTTTTTTGGTTTGGTTTGGGGTTTTTTTGTTGTTGTTTTTTTTTTTAGATAGGGTCTCTCTCTGTAAGTAGTTTAGGCAGACCATGAACTCATGATCTTCCTGTATCCGTGTCCCAAGCAGCTAGAATTTCAGATGTATGCCACCATGCCTCATTTATATTATTCAATGCAGAGAGCAAGGGGGAGAGAGGGAGGAAGGGAGGGAAGAGAAAGAAAAGAGTTACTGAAGTAGGCCTATTTATGTTTGGCTCTACAAATATAAAGTTCTCTACACATAGTTGAAATTGAGCTGTTCTAAATGCTGTCTCTTCCTTTTCTAAAAGATCTGGTATTGTCAACAGATAGTGTTCCCCAGATGTTCAGACCTCTTGAATGGAATGAATGCCCAGTCTTAAGCACAAAGTTAGATGGAAAGTTTTGTTTTTACAAAGAAAACTATTTGGGCCTTCTTAAAAGACCATTCTTACATGCCTTGCTGACCCCAGCATGAGCTCCAGACATACTGAGCCTGAGCTGGCCACCAAGACCAGGTGTGGTATTGCACACCTATAATCCCAGCACTGAGGAAGATGAAAACAGGAGGATCACTAGGAGTCTGAGCTTCATAGTGAGAGCCTGTGCCAAATACATAAAAAAATAAAAACCATTCTCTCATCTAGCCTCAGAAGTAGTTTTTAGAAAAACATAGAGAAAATAACATACAATTGTAACTTAGGGTAAAAATCAACTTAATGACTTAACATTGTACTTTAGGAGGAGCTGGGCTGGTCTCATAGATGCCAGAGAGCTAAAAAAAAAAAAAAAAAAAAAAAGTATGTTTGTTTGCTTGCTTGCTTGCTTGCTTGCTTGCTTGCCTACTTGTTTGCTTGTGGTTCTGGGATTCAGCCAGTGTCTTTGAACTGAGCTACATCTTCAGACTATCATATTGCATTTTGAGGTAGGGTCTCAGAAAGTCATTAAACTTCCCAGTCTGGGCTTTGTCTGATAATCCTCCTGCCTCTGCTACCCAGCATGCTATGACCACAGGCATGCCAGCATGCTTGGCTTTAAACAGCTGTTTTGTTGTACATTTACATCAGATCTGTGACTCCTCTCACTCTAACCACTTGTTTTCTCAACTGTATAATGAAAGCACTGATGGTTAGGATCTCTTCCATTCTACAGTATTATACTTCCTTGCCACAGAACAGTGACTATGTTCATTCTCTTCATTTGTGCTTGAACAGAGCTCACTCTACTCTGGATGAAGACTTGGAAAGATGGCTACAGCCACCTGATGAGAACATGGAGCACCGTGACTCCTGCGAAGGCTTTAAAAGGTTATTGTTCCCCATTAGGGTACTATTTTCTTTCTCCTCCTCTTTTTCTTTGCAGAAGAAAGAACACATATGTCAGAGGAACAGGAGTATTAGATTTAGATTCCTGTTCAGGAAGTGATGCTAGGATAGCCTCCTGGGGGAATGAGTGTCCGGTGACACCGTTACACTGCTACACATAGGCGGGCCCCTCCCTCCATCTCGCTACGCTCTCATGCTTGCTCCTCTTCCTCCAGCCACCCACAGTGCTGAGGACTTTAACAGATGGCATTTCAGGCAGATAGAGGCTGAGATTACTGCATTTTTGTCCTGTCACCTTTAACATTTTCATCAATCATTTGAAGTAAATCAGAAAAGGCACCCTTATCAAATTTTGAGATAACAAATCTCAGAATGAACTCTAATGTGATGGATGATAGACTAAGGTTGAAAATAGTCTTGATGGGTAAAAATATTAATGGTAGAGCTGGGCACAGTGGTGCACACCTGTAGTCCCAATTACTCAGGCGGCTGAGGCCAGAGGATTGTTAGATCTGAGAAATTTGAGGCTAGCCTAGACAACAGGGAGACCTACCTAAAAAAGGAAAACTCCAAAAGTTTTAGATCTGACAGCATAAAATCCCAGACACCTGCTCTGAATGGACATTTTTAATAGTTTAATATTAAATTTATTGAGACATCATAAGATTAAAAGATTTTAACTTTGGGCTCTGCAATTACAAAAGGTGCTCAAAGTGGTGGCTGTTAGCTTCCAGACATTTATCCATAGGGCAAAGTGTTGCTTGGGTAACCTGGCAGTTGAGATTGCTGCATGTACATTTTCAATGTCTTTTCTAAGAGCCAATAGTGAAGAGAGTTTTCTTCAATATACAACATCCACTAGGGTACCCTATATGAGAGTAAAACCATCTGTTAAATAAAATCAGACCATTTTTCTTTTTCCCTTAAGAGTACATATATCATCTGCATACTCTACATAT
>PVKN010031546.1:0-12476 GCA_004027915.1 Capromys pilorides | reverse complement strand
GGAGTGTTTCACATAGATCTTGGAAAGCTGATTTTAGACTTAGATTAAGAAGCAAAGGGTCAAGAATATTGAAGAAATTTGTAAGGAATCAAACTGCTCTGACAATAAAATATTAATGAAGCTATATCCATTAAGGCATCTGGTATTACCACAGAATGGGCAAAATAAACCCAAGGGCTACACAGACTCAAAGCAAGTCACTGAAATGTACAGATGTGACTTGTATGCCATGGAGCACTGCTTTGTTTACAGTAGGATTTTATAGAGCTAGTACTCCAGAAGAGACCAAAAAGGAGGAGTTTTCAAAAGACAATTAAATATGGAGTCTGGGCTGCCATCATGGTCTGGCTGGATGGGAGTCTCAGATACCTACGAATAAGTGGAAAAATGATTCAAGTCTCTTTGAGTTCAGTGGTAAGTGGAGTCAGCCTGTGGTTATTTCTCTAGGTTTAGCATTTCTTAATGGGACAGAGAGCTCCCGATCAAACTCTCACATTCATTTCTTGGACTGTCAGAAAAAGAATTGTTATGAGAAGAATGGACAAATTTAATCAGATGTTAACCCAATTTGCCAGATGTAATGTCTTTGCAAAAGCCTAGCTACATAGCCCATGGCGGCTCTTGGACAAGGTTTGCTTCATCATTGCTTTAACAGGGAAGCACAGAGCAGCAGAGCATTTTATATAATACGATGGCATGTGGTCACTGTTTGCTTCAGGGTTTCTTGTTTGTCATAGCATAATTTGGAGGAATTTTGACTGATTTTTCCTAGATCATTGTGTTACTCTATGATTTGGATACAATCTTGCAAATGACCTAGCCATCAGTACAGAGAAATTATCTTAGACATGTTAGGTACAGATATATATATATATATATATATATATATATATATATATATATATATGTCAGAGGTTCCGTAATGTTTAAAACTTGTTTGAGATTCTTTGACTTAGAACATGCGAGGAAATGATTCTTTAATTGAAAGAGCACCATTTGGGCATCCTGTGGCAGGGCCCTTTGAATTGAGCTACTCTACAACGCTATCCCTTTTTAATTGTTTTAATTCTCCAGGCAGTGTCTTGACAGGCTGCTAAATTGTTCAGTGTGGGCTGGAACTTTTGTTACTCAAGCCTCAGCCTCTCAGAGCGGTGAGATGATAGGTCTATGCCAGTGTGTCTTGCAAATAATGTTTTTTGAATCTTGGACCTCAACTGAAAAAAGAGAGAGAGAGAGAGAGAGAGAGAGAGAGAGAGAGAGAGAGAGAGAGAGAGAGAGAGAGAGAGGCGCAGAGTGTTTAAGTTGATTTGATTTTATAAAAAGGAATTTATGCCATACTTTGGAATATAGTACTCACTTTCTATATCAGACTATGTGAGAAAGGTTATAATTATTTATAGGTCCCACAGTGGAGCTGACACCGCAGCAGACCTGTGCTGTGCTGCAACCTTTCCCACCACTTGGCCATGTAACCATGCAGATGTGATGTGTCAGAGATGCAGGCATGAGGACTCTGTAGCAAGTTTCCCTAGGACAATGGAAGTGTACAGAGAGCCCTATAACTCTAGAACTAATGTACTCTTGAAAAATAGCTCTTTGTAAATTACTGGCCCCGGTGAAGAGTGTTTATGGGGATAACTTGAGTTAACATTTTTTTGTTCTTTTCATTTTTTGTACCAGGGGCCAAACTCAAACCTCACACTTGCCAGGCAAGCATGTATGTCACTGCACTATCTCCCTGGCCCATGTTAAATTATCCTAAACTGAACATTATCAAGTCTGCTGATTGATAAGTTAGGAATAGCATCAATCTATGTGGTGGAAATAGAGTATTTTACATTTCCAAAGCAAAGACAAAAGGCATGAGTGAATCACAAAAATGGACAGACTTCCCTATTGCCTACCTCTACGACACATGCGCTTCTTCCTGACTTAGGAAAGTGGATGAAAAACATGCTTATTTTACCAGGAGTGTCTGGTGCAATAAACTTGCCACACTTGATATTGGTCTGTTGCTATGTAACAGCCCTATGAAGGAGTTACCATGGAAAACACTGTTTATAAAGCCTTCCCAGTGGCCAGATGTATAAGGAGTGCATAGAACACACCATGGAGACAATATGATATTTACACTTGTGAGTATGATTTAACTTTCCTTCTTGATAGCTGAGATGTACTCCATTGTATAAAAACACCACAACTTGTTTTTATCTGTTCCTCGGTTGATGAGCATTTGGGTTGTTTCCAAGATTTAGCTGTTACAAGTTGGGATGCAATAAACATGAGTGCACGTATATTGTTGTGGCATGATGCTTTTAATTTTAAGAAAATATCTAGAAGGGGAATAGCTGGATCAAATTGGATCTCCAATCCTAGTTTTTGAGGTATCTCCATACTGATTTCTACAGTGGCTGTACCAATCTGCACTATCACAAACAGTGAAGGTTTCTTTTTGCCCCGCATCCCCCACAGCATTTGTTATGATTGATTTCTTGATATAGAAATTTTTTTCTGGAATGAGATGGAGTATTAGTGTTCTTTCAAGTTTCATTTCTCAAATGACCAATGAGGTTAAACTTTTTTCATATACTTATTTAACATTTGTATTTCCTCATCTAAGAAGTCTGTATTTATCTCAGATGCTCAGTTTTGGATTGGATCTTTAGATCCGATTGGATCAGATCTTTTTCAAATTTTTATATGCTATACTTAGAAACCCTTTGTCTGAGGGAAAATTGGCTACATTTTTTTTCTACTGTGTGGATTTTCTTTTCACTCTGTTGGTGATTTCTTTAGATATGCAAAAACTTTAATTAAATGAGATTTCAATTGTTGATTATTTGAAGCAGTTCCTATGTAGTTTGGATTTTGTTCATGAACTCTCTGCCTACATCTCTATCTTCAAGATTTCTATCTACTTTCTCTTCTAGTAGATTTAGTGTTTCTGCTTTAATATTTAGATCTTTGATCTATTTTGATTTGAGTTTAGTGCATGGTGATACACCTGGGTCTGGTTTTAGTATTCAGTATATAGAAAGCCAGTATTTCCAGCATCATTTGTTAAAGAGGATTTCTACCAGTGAACATATTTGGCCCCTTTGTCAAAGGTAAGATGCCTGAATGTGTTTGTACTTGTGTCTTAACATTCTAATTTCCACTGATCCTTATGTCTGATTTTGTGTTCCAGTATCATGCTGATTTTATCACAGTAGCTTTGTAGCATAATTTCAGTTCAAGTATTGTGATGCCTCTTGCCTTGCCTTTGTTGCCCGGAAATGTTTTAGCTATTCTCTATCTCTTCTGTTTCCACATGAATTTTAGGAAAGTTTTATCTAGATCTGTGAGGTATGCCAAATGGCATTTTGTTTGGAATTGTCTTAAATCTCTATAGAAATTTTGGAAGTATAACCATTTTCACTATGTTATTTCTTCCTGTCCATGAACCATGAATACTTTTCCACTTTCTGATATCATCTGCAATCTCCTTTATCAGAGTAATATATATATATATATATATATATATATATATATATATATATATTATTTCCTTAGATTGAATCTTAAGTATTTCATTTATTTAGATGCTATTATGAAGGGTGTGGTTTTCCTTGTTTCTCTCAGTGAATGTGTTGTTTGTGTACAAGAATCCTATTGATTTTTGAGTGTTGATTTGTACCAAACTATGTTACTGAATTTGGTTATCTATTCTACAAGTGTTTGTTGGAGGTCTTGGATTCTTCTATGCAGAGCACTATGTCATCCACAAATAATGATAATTTAGCTTCTTTCTTTTCTATACTTATTGTTTTATTTTTCTCCTGTCTAATTGATCTGACTAATGTTTCTAGAAAGGTGGGGACTCCTGGCAGTCTACCAAGGTCCCTATTGGGTTAGACACAGCAGGAGTTAGGTGCTTTGTGCTTTGGCACTTGGACATACAGAATAGAAGCAGGATGTTTTGGCCACATTTTTGCTTACATCTAAGAGCTTGGGGGAACTCCAGCAAGAAAATACCATCCCAGTCCTGCTATCCAGAGTTCAAGATCTGTCCTACACTGAGCAAAAATCCTACTACAGTCTTTACAGGAGTGTACAATACATTGCTGGGATCAGACTTAAACCCTTCACCTAGAACTGTGGTTGGCAGGTGCATTGATTTATTCTCCTTCATAATGACATGCTCTAATACTATTACCATCCAGTACAGAGGCACTACACTACTTAACATCTGAAAATTTGCTAAATTTAAAATTTTCATAGTAGTGTAGTATGAGTCCCGCAGGCAGGTAATGCCTATTACTAGTTTCCCACAAGTTTGTCTTCAATATAATTCTTTTCTTGCCCAGGAATTGTAAGTATTTTTCTCTCCTTTGTTTCTGTGTTAAATGTATTCAATCAAAAATAATTATAAGAAGCTAGAGTCTGATTGCTATTAGCTTCTGATTAATTTGTAGCCATCACCAAAATTTTAGTAGTAAAGAAAGTACTCTGAAGAAAAGTGATTGCATGAAGAGATAATGAAGCCTGACACTCTCGTCTCTGGTGTGTAGAATTTGTGACATGCCAAGGTGGAGCTGGACCTTGATGAGGCAGGACTTAAGAGGGGTGAGACTCTTCATTTTCATAGTCAGTTGACAGGTCTTACTCCAGATTGCTGAGAGGGGATACATTTAAATCTTTTCTCTTTTTTCTTTTCCTTTCATTTCTGCCTTTTCCTCTTCTCTTTCACTGCCTCTCTGTCTCTGACTCTTTTCTTCTTTTTCTTTTCTTCCTTTTTTATTTCAGCTAATGGAATTGACCAAAGACTTAGGCAGAATCATAATCCGAACTCTGGAGTAAGCACTAACATCATTTAATGAGTTTTAGATAGTTTCTAGTGCCAGATTCCCCTGTTTACTGGCAATAAACCTAGTCAATGACTAAGAAACTCTCTTCACTCTGGCTTGAAATTTTTGTTTTACATGAATTCAGCCCAGTAGATTCCTGTCTGTGTCTTGATGACATTCTGTACTAGGATATAGCTTTTTTTGTTCTGTTATTCATGACTGAGAGCCTCCAGCCTTCCCATTTCAAAGGGCTCATAGTATATAGACAATAGTCTTCAGCAATCCAGTGTGCCAGGCTAAATCCTGCAAGAATTCCCACCATATGTCAATTTCAAGAATAAAGTTTTTAAAAATTGAGATCCTATAGCCTTCTGTGAGCTGATTATCCACTGGGTACAGACTTTTCTTATCTGGGCTCCTGACTTCTCTAAACCATATCCCGCCTTTTAATTCTGTTCTCTAGCACACATAACTGAAAGGGCAAGGGCTACACAGTCACTTGATTGATTTGGCTGGGGGGAGAGAATATCTGATTGAGTCAAAACTGGAAAAACATCTCCTCCTCTGAGAGAAACCCTGGCCTTTATTCACATAATTGCATAGTCCTATAGTACTAATGGCCCAGTTATGGCTCTACTATGAGTACAGTCAATATTGACAACTGCCAATAAGTAAATTGCATTTTGACTCTAAATAAAATAATGGTTTTTGATAAGTGGTGAGGTTATTGGGCTATCCACAGTTAGATAACTGAAAACAAATTCTACTCCTTATTGTTTTGAGATACATAAATACCATTACTCATTTTCTCTTGTCTCGTGTCTCCATTCAAGTGGGAATTGGTGAATCTACTCAGATTATGTTGAAAGATCTAGAAAAGTGTGAGTGAGTCTTGGGTTGCTGGATTCTCCTTTTAGAAGTGGTTGCTAAGTTCTTTCTCTCCTGAGCAAAAGACTGGTTAAGACAAGTGCAAAAGGTAATAGAGATATATTTATTAAAGGTAGGAAAACAGGCTCTGAGGAGTAAAACTGGGCCAAGTAAGAGTAGGACTAACAAATACACAGTACAAGAGGACCATAGTGCAAGAGAGAGAACAGTGCCTGAGAGCTCAGTAGGGACTATACTGGCATATTTCCTACTCCCTAAGATTACCTTTGATCTGGCCATCATACTGAAAACTTGATCAAGCTCTTCTGAGAGGAATGGAAGACAACACTCTTTGATATTGCGCAGAGCTTTGGAAACTAGTGTTCCTTTTGTTCTGGGATTTTTTAATTAACAGGTCATATCTACTTCCCCAGCCAGCCTGTGACATTCTAATCTCCTGCCTCAAAAGAACTGCAACAGAAAATTAACAAAGACTATTCGACTTTCAGGTTACCGAAGCTTTGATAAAGAATATAATCCACCTTACATGGAGAATAGAATTGTGAATTTGTTAACTCTCATCACAGCAACACAATTTTTAGGATTCCCAGGTAAGAAGATGAGAAAGATTTGCTCAGGTAAAAAATTTTAGTACATCTTCAATGAAATAAAGAGCTGGTCCTCAAGAGATGAGATGCATGCAACATTCAGATGCTCTTGTACTCTTTTCCAGACTATCAAAGAATGAAGACTCAATATTTCTAGTTTTTGTTGATGGAAATCTTTGGATTTTGTCACATTATAGTCTTGGTTTCGTGACTGTGGGAGGTGGTCCAATTACAGGGAAAGGCCTAATTTATAGGTGTAAAGGTTGTCAATTTACAGGTGAAAGGAGATGATCATACATAAAAATAAATGGCCAAATCCATTTGTAGGTAGAGGGAGTTGAACAGGCATTATATTTTGGATGGAAAAAAAAATAATTTTAAACAGGTTTATACCTGAATCTGTCATTTTTGTTGTTAAAAGTATGATTTTCCTTGTTTCTTTTTTACCTACATGATTGCTTTTATCCTATCTCCAGTCCCCTCACCTGAATACATTGATTGTTTATTCTTTAGGAATATAGAAAGCCCAGTGACCTGTCTTCTATAAGTATTATAGGTTAAGGAGAGTATTGATCCTGCCTAGCCAGGAACTTAAAATCTCATGGATCCAATGGTCACAATATGGGTTTTGTTACTTGAAGAGCCATAGTTCTTTGGTAGTCTGGAAAAGGGTACAAGGACATCAGCAAGCTGTTAATGCTTACGCTTCATTCTATAGCCATGTTAAGTTAGCTGGAATCTGGTATTCATAGCTCAGCGGCAAAGTGCCTGCCTGTGGAGTGCAAGGTCCCAACTTTGATTCCTAGTACTGAAAATAAAAACAAAAACAAACACAAAATGTATAAGTAGGATTGATGAATAGCAGTCCTATTTTCAAAAATGGTAGAAGTTAATTGCACTTGGCATAAAGCTTTTATATTTAATATCAACATCTATTTTGAGGTGCTTATGCGCACATAACAGGCAAAGTTTTCTTTTTCATTTTTGTAAGAAATAACAAGGAGACATCTTCAAAACATAGGACAGCCACAACAATTAATACAATGCATATTGTTATCTTCATCGTAGTTGTTCAGAGTACAAGGTGCACACGTGATAACTTTTTTAAACACTATTGCTACAAATATTTCTTCTCATTGAACTCACAGAAAGTAGTTGTATACATAGTCCAATAAAGTTTAAGAGCTTATAGTTTTATTCCTGTTTTGTTAACAAAAATGTATTTTATTTTAATTATAACAATAGTAAATGAATATACTAAACAAAGATATCTATTGTTATGCGCATTCAATTATCATAAAAAATTTTTATAGCAATTGGCTCTAGATAACATATATAAAACCTGGAGAAGATAAGGAAAAGTTAGTTTATCCCACAAATTTAACAAAGCTTAGTATCTGGAATATTTATATTGCATTTTGTTTATATGCATACCTATATGAGAAACTAAATTTTTGCCCAAGAGGTACCTGAAAATATTGTATATTAATTTAACGTAATAGAAAAGAATTTACTGAGAGGCCAAAGGACACATTGTGCAAGGACCAGCAGGACTAGGAGTGTGACTTTTGAGGAGCTGTGGACCAGAATGTTCTGGGTGTTGCTGGAGACTGATGGTAGAGGCTGGTGTAGCATCTGGAGCTTTTCTGCACCTAGCCTAACCTATACATGCACAGTCAAACCTTGGAATGAGAGTAACTTGACCTGTGATGTTCCACTGGATGAGCAAACATACATAATAAATTTAATTTGGTAAATGAATGATGCCTTGCATTGTTAGCAGTGTTTGACACGAAAACAAACTGAAGCCAGTTGGTTCTGGCAGCTGATTTTTAGCCATATCCTTTTGCTTTGTGATTACTTAGGCTTGCTCTCTTCCTCCACAATTAGGGGAATTAAAAAAAAAAATTACTCCTCAGACAAAAGACTTTGATTACAATATGTAAAGGTCTTGAAAACTCAGACTCTTCACCCACCTCAGGAATGGGAATCAGCAAAGAGCAAACCCTTCTCAGATGAAAACGTGAGCACAGCAAATAAACGTATGAAAAAGTGTTCACTGTCACTGGTCACACGAGAAATGGAAATTAGAACACTGAGATTCCATCTCAGTTCAGAAAGAACGGCGATTATCTAGACATCAAACAAATGCTTGAAGGACTGGGGGTGGGGGAAGGGACCCTTCTCCACTGCTGGGGGAGAGTGCTTTGATACAACCACTAGTAATATGTAGACTCCTCAGAAAAGTAAACCTAGAGATTCCATTTGACCCAGCACTGCCCCTTCTGGGTCTCTTCTTACAAAAGCTAAAAGCATCATGTCATAGTAACATACTTACCCTCGTGTTTACAGCAGCACAATAGAATGGATGGATCTTGGAACAAACTCATCTGGCCATTGACAGATGAATGCATAAATAAAATGTGGTACAATGGAGTACTGCTCTGCCTTAAAGAAGATTGAATGGATAAAGAAAATGTGGTACATTGGAGTACTACTCTGTCTTAAAGAAGGTTGAATTTGAGACATTTATAGGTGAACGGAAGTGTTTGGAGACCATAATTTTAAGTGAAATAAATGAGTCACACATGTTTAAAGCCTTGTTCTTTTAGATAGGGAGATAAGATTGAGTCCAAATTTTCATAAGAATACAGGCACAAGGTGGAAGACAGAAGAGAGATAGCAATAGACTAGTGGCCCTGTGAGGCTGGAGAGAAAAAAACGTCTAATGTACAACACTAGACAGGCAGCCCCAGCATCTGTGAAGGCCATGGCCAACCTACTGAGAAGGGCTAAATGGCAGCATTCCGTGGCTCTGTGGGCCATTCCTAGGGGGAGGGAAATGCAGAGTCCACAGCTTCTGCCCCTTTCCAATGTGGTGAGTAGACAACCGGACTCTTTTCCTCCCCACCCAGATGTGAGCACCATAACAATTCCCAGGGCCATAGAAAGGCTCCTGGGCTTCACCGCTTCCTCCAACTCCCTCCTCCCTTGAGCTCCCCACCTCTGCTGTGCCATCTCTCAGTACCTCTTCCCTCATAATGAATGTCAGAAAATGTTAAAGAATTTGAATTTTCCAACAGATGAAAGCCTCCAGTGGAAGAGGGGAATGGACATGAAGATCACTTGAGTTACTCTTTAGAGGAAAGCGGAGGAAGGAAAGAAAATCAGAGAAGCTGCTTCTCAGTTTGAATGTTACTAGACCCTGAGGATAAAAGCCATTATCACCTGCATGACTACTTGGAATGACATGGGGGAAAGAGAGAGAGAGAAAGAGAGAGAGACAGAGAGACAGAGAAACAGACAGAGAGACAGACAGAGACAGAAAGAGACTGAGACAGTGACAGAGACAAAGAGACAGAGACAGAGAGAAAGACACAGAGACAGATTGAGAAAGGCAGAAGCATAGAGAGAGAGAGAGAAAGAGAGGAGAGAGAGAGATTGAGAAAGGCAGAAGCATAAAGAGAGAGAGAAAGAGGAGAGAGAGAGAAAGAGAGGAGAGAGAGAGAGAGAGAGAGAGAGAGAGAGAGAGAGAGAGAGAGAGAGAGAGAGAGAGAATTTACCTAGAGTGTTGAAGCTCCGAATGCGTGCGTGATTCCAGGAAGTTGCTTCCAGGATATCACCCTACAGGTCTGTGCTTTCATGGCCTCTCTTGACTAAATTTCCCGAGTTTGTTTTGTGTGATGCTTTGCCCAGGACCCTGGATGGGTCTATTCATAAACGTGACTGAGAAAACTTTAATTTCATCTGACCCATAAATGAGATATGTTGACTCGAGGCAGAACCTTCTGAGGCTGATATACATCATAGTGGACACCTCTCAAAACCTCTTTTTATTTTTGGTTAGAGGTGACCCATTGTTGCTAGATCTTTCGATTTACAATAGAAGTCAGAAACTTTGATTTTTTCCACCTTGATTTTTAACAGTTGGCCTATATGTTATTAATCATAAAACAATCCAAACACAGCATAGGTGAGGCCAGACATAGCCATCAATGTAAATAGGGCTAGAAGCATCTCACTTGAGATTCTTGGGCCTGGAAGAGGCACTACAGTTATCCTGAGGGGCTTATGCAGGCCAGGACCCTGGTAACAGACAAACTGTTGCTCACCACGTTTACCACTAATATTTTATTCCCAAGGCCTAGCTGCAGGAGTGAGAAAGAAGTTGAAATTCTAAAATGCAGCAAGTTATGAGACCAGTCAGTCCAGTAGTTAGGCAGAATGAAGGCTAAGTATGGAAATAGGTGTGACTTGCAGAGAATGAGGCCATGGTTCTGGCACACCAGAGTATTTAGACCATGATTTCTATCTGCTCTGCTGAACTGGTTGCCACACATTGTAAGCAGGTCCTGGCTGAGCGTGCCAAGACTTCCGATACCTGTTTGGCAGGCGTTCTGTGCATTGCCTGAATCTCTCAGCCATTTGAGGACCTGGGGATTTGAACTCTGTCATAAAGGGAGGATCCTACTCTGTGGAGAATCTAAACATCCTATGCCATGTTTTTTATTAAATGCAGCTTTGTTGGTATACAATTTATATAACATGAATGGTAACCAGTGAAACTGCAAAAGTTAATAATTTTAGTAAATACATCACTGAGGATGCTGTGTTACAAATTATCATGATCCAGCTTTAGAACATTTCTTTCACTGCAGAAAATTCTCTGCATTCCCTTCCCCAGTCCATCCTTTTTGCTCTTCTCAGGTCTTGAGAATGACGGCTTTTCTTTTTATTTCTATACAGTCCGTTTTCTCTATATGTCATATAAATTCAATCCTCAGATTTGTAGTATAATCTTTTGCATCAGTAGCATTCACAGAGCAAACTACCTTTGAATTCATTCATGCTGAGGTATATATATATCAATATTTTTCTTTCTAGTACTGAATATTATTCCATTGCATGATCCACACTTTTAAAAATAAAATTATTTCCAACTCTTCTCCATGAGTAATCCAAATATGAATATTTATATGCATGTCTTTATGTAACACATTTTTGAGAAGAGATGTTTAACATCAGTTGTAAGGGCTAAGAAGAAGAGGCCATTCAACAGCTGCTGACACCAAATCAAAGATATACTTAGAGATTAAACAGCAACTGAATCCAAATCAAAGATGCTTGGAGAATTGAGAGTAGAGTGTGGGGTGCAGATCTATTTATTTTTATATTTATTTATTTATTTATTTGTATATATTTAGTGCAGGGTCTGTAGGGTCTCACTACACAGATCACACTTTTAGTGATCCTTCCTGGTTTTCAGCCTCCCAAGCACAGGGATAGCAGGCATGGGCCACCACACTCAGTTTCAGTTGCTGTCTCAGCGTGCCCTGGGGGCGAGGCCTGCGTGGGCAGGCTGGGGATCGAAACCGCAGCCCTTACCTCTGCCTAAGCAGGAGCTTTAATCCACTGAGCTATCTGGCTGGCCCTTATGGTGCAGATTTAAAAATTCTGTTTATTGTGTATCAAACTGATTCCCTCCACCAGTACTTTTCAGGTTTCTCTCATGCTATGAAGCACTGAACTAATGATTCTAGAGAATTAAAGCCATTTTAAGGAATACTATAAAGAATTTTATGCCAGTAAATTACACAGTTTAAATAGAATATGCAGATTCTCAAAAGCCTACAAATTGCTGAAGAGGGGGCGGGAAGAAACGGGCTATATTACCTCAAGAACTTCACTTGGTAATTAACAGTCCTCCCATCAGCAAAAGTCCCAACCCTAGAGAGCATCACCCATGAATCCTATCCTCAAACAAAAGAAGTATTTCAGAAAATAGAGGACAAAACATTTCCTCACTGATTTTATGAGGTTAGCTTAGCCAGTAGTGTAATAGCAAAGCCAAAGATATGAAAAGATAAAAAACATAAATGCAAAATCACTCAATAAATTATTAGCAAACTCAAGTTTCCATGATATAAAACATAGAAAAAATTATATACCATGGCTATGTGGAATACATCCGATAAATGTGAGATTTGCTTTACATCTGTAAATTAACTGAAATATTAGTAGAATGGGGCAAAAAATGATACAGAGGAAACATTTGACAAAATCCAATATTCACTCATAATAAAAATTCTCAGCAAGCTAAGAATAGAAGGCGCTTTCACATTCTGACCAAGAGGTCTTACATACTAATTAACAAGAGAAGTCTATGACTGTATAG
>PVKN010031545.1:0-12456 GCA_004027915.1 Capromys pilorides | reverse complement strand
AACCAAATGAGTCTTGTGAAAGACAAATTAATACTTAGTAGTGTATTTCTACTTTACTATGAGCTCCTCCAGGGCCAGCTATGTCTCTTATTCCCAAGGAATAGTAGTGCTGGGCAAAGAATGAGCATTCAATCCATATTTCTTTAGCTGCAATCATAATTTGCTCAGCCCAATGGTTTCCTCTTGCCTCTAGTTACTATCCTAATTGTTATGAATCCTCCTTATTAATGCTGTTGTTGTTCAGATTCTTCAGTAAGCAATTACTTCTGCTGTGGCTTGTCAGGGGTGCAGATTACTGCTGTGTGCATGAAGGCACTGTCATCCAGGTCTGTAGCCAGCTAGCCAGAGGGAAGCCTTGGGTCCTGTGACAGGAAAGAGAGGAGCACAGGCCTTTAGCTGCACAGACCAGGCTCAGATCTCAACCTCCATGTGCCTTTCCAGCCCAGGTTTCCTTTCTGTGAGAGGGCAGGACAGCACCTATTACTGTAGGAGACAGACTCACTGAAGGATATAATGTCACAGAGCTGTGAAAAGATGCAGCAAATGTGTTAGTCAGCATGGGGTTGCCTTAACTGAGGCCATGGACTTCATCACTTCACCAGTAGACATTTCTTTTTCTTATGGTTCTTCAAGATGGAAACACAAGATCAAGGTACTGCCAGGCTCCTTTCTGGAGGCTTCCCTCCTTGATTTGCATATATACATGCACATATATATGCAAATGTATATACCAATATGTATGCAAATATATGCAACTTCCCCATTAGAGACTCACAAAATTTTCAGGAAAGAGAAATCAGAACTTAATACTATTGGTTGAATGAGAATTTCTTTACGCTTTTATTAGTTGCTGGACACATATGTTTCCTCTGATCAGCTACTGTGAATAGTCCTGTCATAAACAAGAAGTTCAAGTAACTCCACAGCACCGTTATTTCATTTCCAGTGTGTGTTTTATTGGTTCAAAGCCTCTCGTGCACACAGGCAGGGCTTTTCGGAGACTGGAACTAAGGTGTGCAAATATGGATGAAGGGAGTGTGTCACTGTGATATTGGTCTAGCATAGTTCTACTTGTGGATTATAAGAAGGTCTCTTCTGTGCATGTGTGTCACCAGCCAAGAGGGGGGTAGTCTGGATGGGATGTAAAGGAAGGAATGGAAGGCGGGCTCACTACTTCCTGCCTCCCTGCCATGCACTGGCTCTTCTCTGCCAGGTGTGTCTGCCAAGCCACCCTGCCCTGCTGACAATTGGCCACAGACTGAAAGCTTTGTACCCTGGGAGCTGAAACAAACCTTTCCTCTTTTAACCTAGGGTGCTGCGGATTCTATCTCAGTCATGAGAAAGTAAAAAGGTGGTGTGTTCACCATGGGTAGGGTGCTGTATGATGCGGGAGTTCTGTGTTTGATGAAAAGCCTTAGTATTTAGCAGAATTGCCACACATGGGTGCAGAAAATATGGTTCACATCCACAGTAGAATAGTGTCTAACCACTGAAAAGAAGGAATCTTGTTGTACACATTAGCATGGATAAAAGTGGAGATCATTATGTTAAGTGCAATAAGCCAGGCATAGGAAGACTAGCATGATTTCATTGGTATGTAGCATCTGAAATGTTTGGTCTTCTAGAAATTGAGAGTACAGTGGTAGCTACCAGAGTCTAGGAGAGTGGGAAGTAGTGCTATGTGGGGGAAGGCTGGTCAGTGGGTACTAAGCTACAGTGAGGAGCAGAAGCCCTGGCTTACTGTTGCACAGCGTGTGTGTGTGGTGGGGGGGGGGGGAAGGGGGTCACATGGCTCTCCACCCTGCTGGGCTGTGAACAGAAGACTCACCGGGGCAGAATAGACAGGGACACCAATTTGGACTTTCAGCCTCTCTGAGCTAAACAAACCTCTTTTCTGCATACAAGCATCCAGTCTCAGCTATTTGGTTGCAGCAACCCAAAGCAGAGTGAGACACACCTGTCAGAGCTGTTTCCCTTGTGGTATCTTTGCTCTCTCTTCTAGCTCCCAATTTCTGTTTCTCCCTGAGATTGGGGATATTTTTGCTAATAAATTTCAGGGCTTTGTGCTTTCTTCCTCTCCCTCACTTGGGCAGTCTGAAGTAATTGCACTGGTGGGCCTAACCTCTAAAACACAAATGCCAGTTTAAAATGAAAGACTGATTATTATATAATGAGCCATATTCAGTTTACTAAATAGTTAACTTAAACATAAATATATGTATATATTTATGTTGAATAGATGTGTAATTTATGCTAATGATAATTACCAATAATACAAAGGCATAATAATTCTACTGCGGAGCTGGTATTCATTACCACGGCTTTGCCTCTGCTCGACAGTCATGGAACAAAAATCTAACATGCTCAGGAGCCGTGCCAGGCCTGAAGACAGAGGCTCGGTGATGTCATCCTTGTCCTCACAGAGATGGAAGTTTGGTACAGGAGGTGACAGGTCTGCAGCCAGGGCAAACACCACCAGCAAGTCTTGTTTAAGGGTAGCTCCCCCTTTGCAGGGCTGTCTCTGTATTAGCTCTGTTATCCTTGTCTACCATGAGAACCTATGTCAGCCCCCATCCAAGGCCTTCATACTGAGCCACATCTTCAGCCCTTTCTATCTGAGTCAGGGCCTTGGTGAGTTACTAAATTGCCCAGACTGAGTTTGAACTTGCAAATCTCCCGCCTCAGCCTCCCAGAGTGCTAGGATTACAGGCATGCACGGCCACATGTGGCATATGGCATTTTCGTTTGTTTATTGAGTACTGACAGTTGAACACTGGGCCTTTTCACTGAACTATATCCCCAGCCCTTTTCACTTTTATGTGTTTTTGTTCCTGTTCAAAAGTCTTGCTGAGTCACCTAGTGCTTTGGTTGGTCTGCTGAGGTACAGTGAGACTGAACTACTTTCTGCTACTGAAACAAAGTGATCCTGAGTTTCTGGTGGACATCCCTGACATACCAAAGTATTTTTTCACACTTACATGAAGTCCAGCATGGTGAGAGGATCACCTAGGAATCCAGGGTCTGGGAATTTGCAGGATCCGTCCTTTCTCCAAGAGGCAGAAATGTGTCATTGCAGGGCCCACATAGCACAAAGCACAAAACACGTGGCCCTCAGCCAGGAGCGACTGTGTCCCAGCAGTGGCATAACCTGTCTTTTACTCACAGGTAGGGTGTGAGCTCTAGCAACAGGGCCCCACACTACTACAGTAAAGAAAGACTTGGAAACAAAGGGCTCCCACACTTTTCTGAGTAAATATTACTGTTGCTGCCAGCGTGCCATGGTGATTTCAGAACATGAACTTGAAAGAATTAAAATCCTGAGTAGCTAGTAATTGTTCTTAGTGCCTACAAGGGGAAGGGCAGAAAACCACTTTTCTTGGTGAGTCTGGAGCATATTAAGATGTAAAATAGGGCTGGGGAGATAGCTCAGCAGTCTAAGTGCCTGCCTGACAAGTACAAGGACCCAGGTTCAATCGCCAATACCACATGCCATGCCAGCCACAGAACCCCAGGAGTGTCGTGCTGACCACTGGAACTGGGCATGTTGGTACATGCCTATAATCCCAGCACTGGGTAGACTGAGATAGGAGGATCATTATGAGTCGGAGCTGTGTAGTGAGACTCTGTGCTAATTAATTAGTTAATTAATTTCAACAACTTTTTTTAAAAGATGTAAAATAAAAGAATAAAAGGACAGCTAAGATATTGCCTCTACCGATGTGAGTTATTTTATTAGCCTACTGGACTTCCATTCTTAGAATGCAGTGTTCATTGTTCATATTCAATAGTGGAGCCCATGTGTCCTCCCCAAGATGACAGAGGAGCAGAGAGAAGCAGATCGTCCTTTTCTGGCTCTTTGATGGGTCCTTTGCCACCCCAGGAGGGTGGCAGTAAAGAAAATGGAGTTTCCCAAGGCAACTGCAAGGGAGGGAGGGCTTTTCACCACCTTGTGCTAATCCTGCCATTTGTGTGTGACACCAGTCCTCTTGCAATGTCAATTTGCTCACCTATAAGATGGCAATTATAATATCTGGCAATATTACAGCTGCTAGAAATTAGGAAATACGCTGGACTATAATGAGGAAGAGCTTTCCAAATGCTTTCTCTAAAGTGCTTGGAACACTTGAGATGCACTGCTTACTGGTTTATAGAGACCAGATGGCCTTAAACACATTTACCACTCTCAACACACATGGAACTTGAAAAATCTTCTGAGCTGTTACTCTCCGAAAACTTGCCCCCTAGTACAGAAAAAGCATGGCTTTAACAACCCTCCAGGGTTGTCCTTCTGCTCCCAACAATAAATATCTGGAAGCACCTTTCTTCAACAAAAGCAGAAGCTATCCACTGCTCTCCCTCTCCCCATCAAGGTTTAGTTTTAACTCTTCCAGGACTCACTCTCCAGGCTTGATTAACCTAAGGAGTGAAGATCACCTAGTCAAAATAGTAGTTTTCCTAGTCTATGACCTAGAACATCTACTGTGATATCTTCTTGGATAAGAAATATTTTTTTACAAATTTAAAAAATATTTAAAAGTAGAAATATATTAAATGAAAGTATTAAATTACCCAATTACATGCCACTGAGGGAGTTATTTTCATGATATAGGCTGAATCCAGCATAAAAATATTTACTGCTTTGAAATGTCAATACGAAATAATCAGAAGCTAAAATTAAATATTTACTGTATAATCAGCCAGCATTCATCCATTGACAATGTTCCTTGAGAAACACTGATTACACTGAATTTGACCACCTGGATTCTTTTTCAGGCTACAGAAAGAGCTGCCAAAGTCTCACTCACAGATATTTTCTAATGACTTTCCCAGGAAAGAGCTTTGTACAGTGCTAATAACTTAAGGAATTTTCAAATAAGAACCATACACGTAATAGAATAAATTCCTAGCCCCCTAAACAGAATGATAAAAATTCGATTTTGAGACCTAATGTCCAATATGAAGGTCTTTGAAGGTAGGGCTTTGGGGCCCTTAGGAAGGTCACATTCTTGTGAATAGGATTAGGGCCCTTACAAAGATGTTCTCATAAAAACCCCTCTGTCATCTGAAGATACAGAGAGAACACGATAACCAGGCAACAGGCCCTCACCTAACATTTAATTTCCTGAAACCTTGACTGAGGATTTCCCAGACTCTTAATTTTTTTTTTTAATCTAGAGCCTTGTGTATGCAAAGCAAGAGCTCTACTATCACTGAGCCACATCCCCAGCCCCCCAGTCTCTCAAATTGTGAGAAATGAATTTTTGTTGCTTATTGGTCTCCTAGTCTAGTCTAGTTGTAGAAGACCTAATGAACTAGACACATATATGCACAAAACACACGCACACACACACACACACACACACACACACAATTTTATTTTATTATTTTCACATAGCTGGAAAAACAAAACTAACTTTAACTTACTGTAAAAACCTCACTTGCATATATATTTGAAAAGCAAGCCTCTCAGTTTTCTGATGTGGAATGAAGTGTACCATAGGTTTCAGATTTATGAAAGTCATGGGGTGGTAGGAGATGCCCTGAGAGATCTTCTCCTAGAAAGCTGGGCTCTGGGTTTGAGATATATAATCTCAGGTTAAAAATGAAGTGCTTGCATAGCAATTATGTTACTGTTTGGAAAATAAGAAGCTCCCTCATGTTCTCTCTGTCTCTGAAGACTTGTGATATTAACTATAGCTCATATTTTAAATGGAAATATATTCTGAAAATACTTCAACAGGAAATGTTTGCTGGCATAATTCAACCATAAGTATCATTTGTCTCTTCAGCAATCCATGTGACAACCAAACAGGTTAAGAGTTTGGACTTTGGGGTCCATCAGGACTGGATTTGAGTTGAGAATTTGTGACTTTACTAGGTATGAAGCCACTAGATAATTAATAGAACTTGTTGGGCCCTTCTTCTACAAGATTGATTAAAACTTATCTCAGATAGAAAGTTGGAGGCTCAAACAAGAACATAAATAAGTTTAACACAGTGCTGGATGAAAAAAAAAAAAAAGACTGAAAAACTGTGGTGGTGAAGGAGGACTGAATGGCTTTAGTCCTCATGCCAAGTGACTGCTAGGAGTCTGGGTACATGATCAAGACCTAGTGTTGGGGTTCAGGCCTTGTCCCTGGCTCCCTGCTCTCTACTCTTCCCTTGCTCTGCTTCCCAGCCACATTAACCCAAACCACTTCCCTCTGCCATATCCTTTTGCTATATTTCTGCGTTGGAGCCAGACAATCTTGGACTGAATCCCCTTAAAACATGAGCCAAATAAGATCTCTCCTACTCAGAGCTGTGGGTGTCTGATACTGTACTTCAGCAAAGAGAAAGCTGACTACAAACACTTCTGAGTGTCCTGTGGTGTGAGCTGTCCGAGGTGCTGAACAAAACAGGCAGTTAACTCTCTACTTAAAATCTGAAAGAGATACATTAAGTACATCAAAGCCGTGAAGAGGACTGACTAACTTGTACCAAATCACAGGGGTAGCATCCTCTTGGTATATGAATTGTGGTAGAGAGTAGGGAAGGCTGTTCAGAGGAAGTCCTGTGTCCTCCGGATTTAGCATGCAAGTGAGCTACTCTGGTAAGAAAGGCAGGAACCTCAAATATAGGAGTCTGGGTTTCCAATGAATGGGCACTCACCAAAAGTTAGTTTACTATAAATTTATTTTTAACTCTTTGATTTCAGATTTCTCACTGATCCACACTTCTTAGGAATCTATTGCCTCATTAATCTAAATCAAGGGTGGATGAATGGTCTGTGGACCAAAGCTGGCCCAAGGGTTAACTTCAGAATGGTTGCAATATCTTTGACTGGTGACATTTTAGATGCTGACAGTAACACATGCTGACTGGATTTTACTCCTTTGCCACAGTGCATTAAAATACTTATTATTTGACACTTCCAAAACTTTTTTTCTGGGCTGACAAGATAGCTCAGTGGACTAAGTGGCTGCTTAGGCAAGAGCAGGGACCGGGGTTGAATCCCAAACACCACATGCCACACCAGCTCTGCCCCTGGGCATGCTGAGCTGGCCATCAGGACTGGGCATGGTGGTGCACACCTATAATCTCAGTGCTGGGGAGGCCAAAAATAGGAGTATCACTACAACTCTGAACTGCATAGTAAGACTTCTCCCAAATACATTAAAAATAAATAAATAAATAAATAAATAAATAAATAAACAAACAAATAAAATATTTTTCTGATTAGTGGCTTATATAGATAATATATAAATAATAATGCTTAGATTGAAGCTCTAAAATTCTAAATGTAGTTCACTACATTTTAGGAATATTTTCTTTATGGCTGCCATGTATTTGGATTTGTACTCTCCCTGGAGACATTCTTGCATGTCCTCCCTTTTACATTGTGTGACAGACTCAGGATTCAAGGACTAGATCTGCTCTTCCTTATATTCTTCTGCTACTTATACATGTCTTACAGTCTCTTTTAGGTCTTATTTAAATTAAACAGTGGGAGTTTTATGTTGTTCCACATTTTTCTTCTTTCCCAACAATTAACCTAGCCAACAACGTCACTGACATATGTTTTATTTGCCTGAAAAGGACTTCCCTTTTCCCCCAGTCACCTATATTGTAATTTTGTACAAAATTTATATTAGTTGGGATCTAGATGACTGATCTATGTTTAAAACAGACATCAACTGATGAGGTCAGCAGGAAGTCTCAAATTTTTACCAAACGTGCTCATCCAGGGCAGAATAGGAGCCATGCTCCAGGTGGGTGCTCAGGAGTCTGAGTCTCCTTATTGCCCATTGTTTAGCGGTGCAAGATGACTCAGTCCCACACTTTGTTCTAAGCACCTGAGTCACAGATGGTGAGAGCGCAATTTCTACCTTATATTATTATTGCAAAATCGTAAAAGAGAAAGGCCCCCCAATTAGCAATGCATGCCCATTATTATCAATAAGTAGGTAGGTTCAAATAGCCTAATGAAGTCCTAGTTGTTTAGTCTGTGCTAAACAAAAACCATTTCCATGGAACTGAATTGCAAAATAAATACTAAGGTGGAATTTTTAACTTATCTGTGGCTCTGGGATTATAGTTACAATACTGTCATTATAATGAGAGTTCCACTATAGTTATACTTAGTAGGAGTTTTTGGTTTGGTTTGGTTTAGTTTTGTTTTGTTTGGAGCCAAAGATTGTCTTGTGGATTTCAATTCCAGTAAAGTTTGAATCCTGTGCGTAACTCAGCAGCATATTCTTCAAATTTGTGCACTATTTTTCAGCCTTTTTGCCTGTAGCCAAATCCTATTAAATACATTTCCATGTCATGTTGTGCTTAAATAACATGGCAAGACAGGCCCTTGACTTAGAAAATGACACCCTTCCTCTGAGGAGGTTTCTATCACCATCATCTCATACAGAAATCCTATCTTGTATTTTTGCCTCTGTGGAAATGGGCAATGTTATTAAAAATTTATTTCCATGGCAAGAAAATGTGATTCTTGGTCTATTGCGTCCAACAGCTGCTAGTATATAGTGCTGGGCAGCTGTCCAGCTGTGAGGTTCACACAAATGAATTTAACCCTCTGGTACATTGTGAGGCCAATTAGAATGGGCCCTCCAGGTGCAGCAGTATGTTATGGACATTACCATGCTGGGAGGAGGTGGCGTCCAGATAATTTGATGAAGCCTAGAGCCCTGAAAGGAATATTTGCCAAATGGAAAGTTATCATGTACAATATGTTTATGGCAGCTTGAATACACACATATATACATGAATATTGGTGGAGGAAATCATAATACTTTAGTGTGTATTATTGTTCAGGAGGTAATGTGTATTTCAAAGCAATTCAGAGTATTTGACTAAAACTGCATTAAAACCTCAAAAATATCATTTTCAGTCTCTTCATCTCCTTTCTTAGCACTGTTTCTACTCAGAAAGGGTTGGATTGACTACATGTGCAGTGGCCCTTTGAAAGTAAAACTGTAGAACAGAAACTTTGTAGGCATTGGATCTGCCTTCTGGGGTGCTCAGGACCTGGGCTGGGGAGCAGAGGACTAGACACTAAGCGCTTCCACCTCTCCTGGCACCACTGCCATTTAAACACAGACACAGAAGCTGGTGTAAAACTCTCGTAGTTTTGCCCATTTGTTCTATGCCCATCTAAGCAATGTAGGATATACATGTGCCAATGTTTGTGATAATAATAAAATATAAAAAGAAAAATTTTAATTGTCCTCGGATACCAAGCACCTCAAAGCATTCTCTAGGAATCTTCAGGCATGGAGTCCAAGAAGTACTAGATCAATTTTTGAAGTTGATTGACTGTGAATAAATGGACTTGCTTTTAGGATTTGAAGATTTTCTTTGTGAACTAAGCTTCATTTCAGTTGCTAAAGGTTTATTAGGAGGCAAAGTCGAAAGATGCCTACAGCACAGGCTTTAGGGCAGTGAGACCCAGGTTGAAGTTATGGCTCTGCCTATGAGAATAATGCTGCGGCCACGCACCCTTCCAAATGGCCCCTATGAATGACTACCCCCTCAGAATTCAGATGACATGCATTTCAAAATTATCCCATTCCTCAACTTATAGGTGAAGACTAGTACCTATTATACATCAGAGATTAGCCTACATTCAACAATCACAAGAAGAAAAGTCAGTGATGGCTTACATTTACTGAAAATTTCCATGCACTAGGTTCTACACTAAGGACTCTTCCTGTGTTACGTCACTTAGGCCTGATGGTACCCCAATAGGGAAGAAATATTATTGTTCCTTTACAAATGGAGAAGCCAAAACAGTGTTTTTCAATAGAAACATAATGTAAACCACACATTTAATCTTAAATTACCTCATATCCACATTAAGAAAGTAAAAAGCATTTAATTTAAATAATGTCTTACACAATGCAGCGGTTAAAGTGAAATGTAGTTCTATAAAAACAATAAGCTTAGTGGAAAAACATTGTAGACTGCTTTCATTTCTAATTTTAAATTTCAGTTAATTAAAATAAAAAGCAAAAGCATTCAGCATCTCAGTTGCACTAGCCATGTCTCAAGTGCCCAATAATCTTCTGTAGCTAATCACCACTACATTGGGTAACACAATCTCACCATCCTAAGCCTACATTCACTCGTAATATTTACTAAGTACCTATTAGAAAACAGGTGCTGGTCTCTGGAGACACAGCAGTAAACAAACCTGACAAAATCACTGCTCTAGTGAAGCTTTCATTGTAGTAGGGATAAGCAAGATGATAAGTAAGTATCTTTAAAGCTGTCAGGTGGTATTAAACACTAGAAAAAAAAGCAGAAGGGATGGTAATTGGCCAGCAACTCAGAGACCATGTGCCCAGCACGGGCAAGATGTGCTGTTGATGCCAACTGTGCTGTGAGTTCCACTCCTTGGAGCTGTGTGGAGCAGAGCCCTGGGGATGTGGGCTGCACACTTTTGCAGGGGGAGTCAAGAAAGCTCCTACATCTACAGAAGACCATTCCACACATATCTACAGGCAGTGGTGAAGCAAGCTGCAGGTTATGGAAGATGCACTTTTGAATTAGAGCAACCATCACAAAGTCCCAAGACAGCAAGGCTGCCTGGGTGTCACAGGCACAGCCAGGGGGTCAGCACTGGGAAGAGCATGACCATCCAGGGGAGCTTGGTAAGGGCACAGCTTTCGGTCCTCAGTGAGTCCATTGGCTCTAACACTGAATAAGACAAGAACAATTAGACCAGTGTCTTTCACATGCTCTGTTTTGAATTTATTTCTATGCGCTATATAAAACCACATAAGTTATGCATCTTGCAGAGAACCATCTAAGATTTAAATGTATGTATATACTGCATACGCTTAAATAAGTCAAGCTTATCTTGTTCCCCAGTCATTCATCATTTCTTTATGATGACACTGAAAATTCTTTCCCGAAGTTTTTGAAATATGCAGTACATTCTTGTTAGAAGTGGCTGTCCTGCGCTCAACAGCGTACCAGGCCCTCCAGCTCCTGTCCAACTGTGACTTAATAATCATGAATCCAGTTTTTCCCATCTCCTCCTCTCCAGCGTATGGTAACTAATATTCTAAGCCCAATCTTTATGAGATCGACTTTTTAGATTACTCATAAAAGTGAGATAGAGTGCTGTTAATTACTTTTTGTGCCTGGCTTTTTCCCCTTCACAGAATGATCTTGATCTTCAGTTCCATCCACATAGTTGCCAATGGCAGAGTCTTAAGCTTTTCATGGGTGAACGTACACACCTGCCTTATGCATCCATCACTGCCTGGATGCTTATGCTATTTCCATTCCTTGACTATTTTCATGTTTTTTTTCTTTTGTTTTGTTTTTTTGTAAGGAAGTACCATGACTGCTTTCTTGAGAAAGCATTGAGTAAGTATGGTGAGTTACAGAGAGCTACTGCGCACATCATTGCAATAATCACAGTGAGAAGAGGTGACAGAAGAGATGAAATGACAGAAGAGAAATGATGATAAATTTTCAGATTTAGAAGCTATATCAGGACAGAGCCAATAGGATCTGCTAAAGGACCAGAAGCAGAATTTAGAGAGGGCCATCGGTGTCAAGGATGACTCCAGTTGGCCTATGTCACTTGTTGAATGGAGGTGTTATTTTCTGATATGGGGAGATTCTAGAAAAATGCAGACTTTATAGGAGGCAAGCTCCAACCAAGACTTATTGTTTGGACATCTAGAGATTGACATAAAGATTAATAAAGTAGTGAAGCACTGACTTTGCAATTAAAGTGCTGTTTCAAGGCTGAAGATGGAAGTCTAGGAGCTACTAGTGTATAGAATGGTCTTTATGGTTACAGGGCTGGTGTGACCAGTGTTAACTGTAGTTAGAGCTCTGGGCCCTGTAGTTAGGCAGGATACGGAGCCTGCAAGATGGAAATATCGACTAATAAAGATCACAGTGAAGAAGCATGAAGAGGGGGAAGTGGCTGAGGTAATGAAATGAGAGGCAATGGTGGCCCAGAGACAAATGAGGAAAGTGTTGAAGCGGACTGGCATGATGGCACACACACCTTTATCTCAGCACTCTGGGAGTCTGAACCAGGAGGGTTGCTTATTCCAGCCCAGCCTGGGCAGCCTAGTTATTGAGAAGATCTTGTCTCAAGATAAGAACAAAATAAAAAGACCAAGGATGCAGCTCAGTCAGTCCAGTGGCTCCAGGTTCAGTTCCCAGTAACAAAAACTGTTGGAGCAGAGGCTCTTCGCAGGTGAGCAGGACAGTGGTTTTCTCCCATTAGGATCTGAGACAGGGCATTGGCCAGGTTGTCTTGCTTAGGTTTTGTGTCTGACCACCTGGAACAGTGCTGAACACTCAGCAAGAGTTGAAGGAGTGAAGGAAAGAGCTCTACTGCCCTACAGATGTAGTTGTAAGGGGCCTGGCAGTGAGCTGGTGGCCATGAGATGTGAGCTCAGTGTTCGCAGGCCTTCTCTAAGTGTCCCCAGCCCA
>PVKN010031544.1:0-12466 GCA_004027915.1 Capromys pilorides | reverse complement strand
GTCATTTTGGGAGGAAAGAAAATTTCACTACTTTATTCTGTTGAATAAAGAATTTTAACTGCATTTTATATGTGCTGTGATAACTGCTTTCTTTTGCGGGGGGGATTTGTGTATTGTCCCTTTATTTTAATCCTTTTCCTCTGTCTTTAAAATTAAAGTTTCTTGTACTTTAATTGAATAGGCTATTTCAGGAAAGAAACTCAGCCCATCTGCATTTAGGGTCATAGATACTTTTCTGTATAATTTTGTGTTTTCTGTGTGTTTTACTGTGTTACTGTTTTTCTTTTTCCTTTAATCAAAAATTTAATTTGTACTTTTAGCAACTTATTACTGGGCCGGTGAGATGGTTCAGTGGTGTAAAGTGCCTGCTTAGGCAACCACAGGGACCATGGTTTGATCCCTGGTACCACACGCTGCGTCATCCCCACCCCCAGGGCAGGTTGAGCCGGCCATAAAAAAAAAGTTATTACTAACTAATAAGTGATAGTAATTACTATTATAGTTATTATTAACTAGTAATACTAATAATACTCTTGATAACTTCAAAGTATTTCTCTGCTTAAAATAATCTCTGATTATTTTAGTTCTAACACATATTATGTCTTAGATCTGATTATGACAGCAATTATCAACTTACTTTCACCAGCTTGTTTTTATCCATTCCTTGTTACCAACAACAAAACGTAAGGGAATAGTTAGAATTAGTTAGAACTGTTTTACTCCTTTGTCCTCAATCTTCTTCTTATTTTTTATTTCCAGATCTTGCTGAAATAGTTTTAAACATTTACTTCAAAACATTCAATTTAGGTTATTACTTGGCTTAGCTTTCCTCTGTCCTAGAATTTCTCATTTAAAATTTCTGAATAAACCCCAGGTCCTATTACACCTGTTTCCATACATGCCTACACAAGTACACAAAAACATATATTTAGGTGATATTAAAGCCATTTAACAATCAACGTGGAGTAAGCACCCACCTATTAGGACCCAGCTGCAGTTGTGTGTGCTCACCAGCGCTGCTCACAAATGTTCCATTCCTCTTAATCTTCCTGTTTGAACAGTTACTTGGCTTCTGGAGTCTCAGAAGTATGTTTCCCAGTGGAGCATGCAGGGGACACAGCCACAGGGGCCTTGCATACCTGCAAATAGATGCATAGTCAGCGTTCTTGCTGCTGTATTAGTCTAGCTTGCTGTGAGTCTAGCTTGCTGATTTTCAGTAAAATCTGATCACTGATTTGGTTCTGGTTCTTTCTCCTTTGTAAAAGTATTTTCTTCTTTTCTGACAGTTGCAAAGGAAAAAGCAACAATTACAAAGTGGAGAAATTAGAATTTGGGACTTCTTAAAAGATCAGGATTTTCCCATGTCCCTAGTTTTCTCTTTAATCAGTCCTGTTTGTAAAAGGAAAGCCTGCCTTGATGTTGAAACTCACCTTTCTTCAGAAAAAATAGAGCCTGATTATTTGATTACATTTATGATTTCCTCTCTTCCTTTCTCTGGAACAACTATTACCGGTAACTTAGGTCAGCTGGGTCTGTTCTCCAAGCACTTATGTCTTTTCCCTTCACAGTTTTCATTATTCTGCACTTATTCCTCTGTTGTGAGACATTTCTCGCACAAGCTAAGTCTATTTTCAGAAGTCACTATCTTCTCTTTCAGCTTTTGTATTAAGGGTGTCAGAGATAATGCTATGCCTTTTAAACATAGACAGTGGCGTTTAAAAGATTGTCTAAATTTATCCTGGAAAGTTTTCTACTGCTGCCGGAGGATTTTTCCTAAGTCTCCCAATGTCCCATTCCAGGGGAGACCCTGCTTCTCCTGCTTTGTCTCCTTGGTTACTGAGAACCACTGAAAGAGATGGTCTTCTTGCACTGTTCATCATTTTTTCAGTTAACTGTTGGGTGAAATTTGCTGGAATCTCCCCAGTGCTGGTGAGCTCTGGACCACTGTAGTCTAAAGGGTTGTGGTGGATTAACTAATAGTCAACATGTAACCCCCAGCTGAACCAAATTAGCATGGAAGGCCTACCTGAGGATTGTGGCCAGCAGCACAAAAGGAGAACTGGAGGGGAAGACGGTGCACTGTTGATTTTCCTGGCTCAGCTTGTTGTGCTTGCTTTTGTGATATGAATTCAGCTGCTTTCACACTTGGAGGAGCTTGAGTGTTTGCTGTGGCTGAGGACGGCTGTGGCTGTCTTCATTGGGAGCTCTGGCTCTTACCTTGAGCATTGCTTCCTGGATCCAGTGCAGAGCCCTTAGCCTGCTTGCACAGATCCTTTGATGCACCAGTGCAGACTGCTCAGCTGACCTACTTCCTGCAGGCTGACGTTTGGGCTTCCCAGTGCAGACCCACCCTTGACACAGACTTGCGTAAGACTTAGTCATGGGCTCTAGGCTCCTGATTGGACTCAGAGGACATGGCCAGTGGTGCTGGTTCTTCCATTAGGCTTGTGCATGACATTGCCATGGGGTCCAGGCCCTCAGTTGGATTCCTTGGCTCTCTCGTGTGTGAGCAGATGTCTTGCCTTGTTGCATTCTTGCATTTGACTTTCTGGGTGAATATTATAAAATAACTGTATAAATTATATGTCATGTATTAAGTCTATTCCCTTGTAAACCCCAATTACAAGGGGCAATGGTGGCCACTGCTCTTCTTCTGAGCAGGGAGTGGGCTTCTGCCTACGTCTAAGGACAACCTTTCTCCCCCAAAGGGACTAATGGTAGTCATCTTGTTTTCTGCTCTTATGTAGGTCCTCTGAGGCTCAGAGGGTTTGGCTGGCCCTCCCAGAACTGTCCTGTGGCGGGTTTCTTTAGGTGTAGAAATTGTCTGGGCCCTTTATACCAAGGGTCAGGCAGGGTGAGGGTCTTCGGTGAATGAATGGAACTTTACAAATATGGGAACAAACTGGAGACAGAAATAGGCTGGATATAGCTTGTGCTTCTGGTCTAAACCTGTTTATAGAAGCAGAAGGAATACCGCAGATTATTGACATATCTGGATTTTGAAATATTTTATTTTAATTTTTTCATGTATTTAATACAGGGTTTACAGGGTCTCACTATGCAGATAAGACTTATAGTGATCCCCCTATTTTCACCCACCAGAGAAAGCTGAGATTACAGGTGCATGCCACCACGCCCAGTCCCAATCACCATCTGAGTAGGCCTGGGGGTGGGGCTAGCATAGCACACCAGGGATTAAACCCCTGTCCCTGAGTCTGCCTAAGCAGACATTTTAGTGGATAGCTCAAACCCACTGAACTATCTGGCCTGCCCCTTGAAACATTTTGAACACAAAAGTTTTTCTACATTCCAAAGTTTGGCTTTGAGAAGATGACTGGCTCACAGGGCTCTAACTTCATCCTATGAATTAGTCCCTTGATAAATTCATTCACTGAATGGCCTTGTTAGGAAGTAGACCCTAGTTGGATGAAGCAGGTCACCAGGAGCATGGCTTTGAAGGGCATATGTTGTCCTCAGCCCCATCCTTTGGAGCTCTCTCATCTCTGTTTCTTGCTGCCATAAGGTAAGGGGTTTTCTCTGCTAAGCCCTTCCATCACAATGTCTCTGCCTCACCAAAGACCCCAAACAATTACCATGGACCAAAACCTTTGAAATCAGGAGCCAAAATAAACCTTCCCTCCTCTAAATTGTTCTGCTCTGATATTTAGAGAAGTGAAAAGCTGATGGACAACAGCAAGACACCCATGGGAGGAGGGTGTGACCTTGCAGCTGGCTTTTACTTGGAAGATGCCTCAGTTCAGAAGCAGTTGTGTAAAAGGAGAAGAGGAAAAGGGCTTGAATACTCTGTGAGGTAGTGATCTTTTGTCAGTTTATTAAATTCAGATTCATTGCTAACTCTCTGGCCCAAAATGTAGCTGTTAGCAGTCCATAACATGGAGCAGAAATACGAGTTCTCAGTGAATCAGGGAAAAAGAGAGAAGAGACCTTAATGATCTGTCACTTGGAATATATCTTAGCGGTCACATAAACTATGATGACAGGAATTTATATTGTTCCTCAACACTTGAATGACTAATGTGATCAGAGTGGGAAGCCACAGACATTATTTCTCTTAACAAGCCAGCACCTGTTTGCAGGCTCCTGGTGCTGTTTGATGAAGTTGTAGATTGTCACCCTGACGTCCCACTGTCAGGCTCTGGGTGGGCAGCAACCCTTTCACAGCTTGAGACACAGGTGGCACTGTAGCCTTCTTCTGAAGCTCTTCATTGGGCAGCTCTCAAGGTTTCTTTTTAGGAAGGTTCTGAGTTGACAGGAAAGCAGCCCTGAGAGGTCAGAAACTTTGATAAGGCAGGGCAGGACAGGGGGAGCTGCAACTGGCCTGCTATGTCGCTCGGAAATTCAAGATTCTGCAGCATCAGAATCACAGGCTGGTGTTTGAGGCACACTAGAGAATAGTTAGTACAAGACCTCATCATCAGATGAGAAGACTGAGGTTCATAGCTTGAAAATAAAGGTCTCAGCGTCACAGAATGGGGCGGTGGCAGGTGTGGAATGAGAGCTCAGCTCTCCAGTCCTTTTTGGATGGCAACCCTTCCTTATTTATGACTAAATGAACCTAAGCCTGCAGACCCTTGCAATCCAATGGGTGTTTCCTGCTGAGTGGTGGAAATGCCCAATCTCACACACAATTCCTTCAGGGTGCTCCCATGCAAAGGCATTATCAATCCTAAAAATGTTTGCTGATGTAGTGTTAGCACTGACACGGTATTTTCCCATATGGGAGTCATGTTAAGTGAGGAGTTTAGCTGCTCTTGCCACCGAATTAAACAAACAAAAACCCGATAATGATATGAACTGATGAATACATTAACTTGTCTCACATCTTCACATGGAATCCTCACGCTCACACTGGAAAGGTGCACAGAATGGTTATTTTAATTGGTACCACATAGAAGAAGCTGAGGCTCTCAAAGCAAGAGCCTCCTCAGGAATCCATGTATCTTTCCGAGAAATCGTAGATGTATTGTAAGGAAGAGTGAGTTAATGAAGTAAATCCATGCTGCTCTTAAGTCCATGTGCTACTAAGAATGTAGGCGGCTCCTGGGTCAGAGCCTTTGCCCTGGGATACTAGGGAAAAAGGAGGATGTCAAGCTCCCCTGGACTTTTCTAGAATGGACAGCTGTCCTTGTCTCCTAAAGCCCACGGAGCCAGTTCCTGCAGATTCGTCTAAAGGCAAAGCCAGTTTCCCACCCTCAAACAGGCATTTAAAATGCAATTTGTTTTTAACAGTCTCCGAATCTGACTTTGGTGTCCTACTTTCTGTCATTATAAAATCCACTTTAACTATTTTAAAATCTACTCATTTGAGAGAGTACTGGTGGCTAAATTTTATGCTTCTATTCATTTATCAAGTTTACAGTATTTTATGAAGAGGGATTTCTTGTCTATGTAGATATCTTTTCTATTAAAAGGTATAAAACTACCATTTCCTCAAAGTGATATGTGTCTAACAATGAACGTTTACATTAAAATTTGAATTTCAGTCAGTTGTTACACATGGACATGTCTAATCTTGAATAACTGTAGATGACATACATCAACATTGGTTAATTTTTTAATCTTGTGTTTCATAATCAGCTATTAACTTATGAATTAAAATTCGTAGGCTATATCCCAGGTAACCCAGAATGAAACGCTGCGGATTTGGCTCCTTGTAACCATATGGTGGATGCAGGGATTCCCCAAGTAATGTATTGAGAACCCAGGCAGTCACTGTGAGAGCTCATGGGGCAGAGGCCTCTACACTCTGGAGAATAATAGGCATGTGCAAAAGTTGAGGGCCTGCCGCTTGAGCCCAGCAAATTAAAGTTAGAACACTTTAACAGTGATGACTTTAGCATCCATGTATTCATCCTTCTCATATGACACCTATGTACGGAATGCTTACTGTGAGCCCGGCTCTGGGCATTACTCTGGGGACACCATCGTGACTGTAGTCATGGCCCTTGACTTCCTGGGGCATTTTCTTTCAGTGAGGGCTGCATGCTTTAAGGAATGGCCACATGTCTATATCATTCCTTGTTTTGTTCTATTAGTGGAATCGACATTGTTTGGAGCAGCAATACGCCCAACCAAATAATTATATTGTCGAGCTTCCCCTGTAGCTGAGGGTAGCCATGTGACCCACTCTGGGCAAGATGTCCAAACCTGCTGGATATTTCAGTGAAGTTTTTACTGTTTAGTATAGTAACTTGGGAGCTAAAATTTCACACTACCCCTTCTATCAAGTTACTTCCTTTTCTCTTTTTCCTTTTCCCTGAAATATAAACAGGAGATCAGAGATGAGCAGCCATCTGGCAATTATGAGGAGGCTGTGCAACACTGTTACACGTGAGAAAATAAGCACCTATGGTCTAGTTAAACCCATAGTAACTGCTCCTCTCTCTTATAGGCAGCCATATGTGTTCTTACTGATGCATACATGCATATGTATACTGGACATGAGGTTATGAGGTCAGAATTCTGTCCCAGGGGTTTAGGAGCTGGAAAAGGTCAACTGGCAGGCTTTTGGAATCACCCACCCGGCATGTGTGAGTAGATTGTGGACATTCTCTCATCTGCAATCCGAGGGCACTGTGAGATGGAATCAATGGGTCATTCTACCCACTTTTGTCACCTGCTGTCACTTAAGAGAGGCAGAGTGTGGGTGGAACCTCCTCTGTAAGGGACACAGGTCACTTGCCTTTCTTTTCATCTTTCAAAGTTTTGAACTAGAGACAAGCAGAAAGGCAGAAAACATGTGTAGCAGAAGTGAAAGGAAAAGGTGGACTTTCAGTGGGTCAAGCTGGCACAGAAGGCGATGGACAGACATGTGAGTGAAAAGGGCAGGTGGGTGGAGGGCCCAGCCCCGCAAGGCCTGGGAGTCCAAACGGGCAGAGAATCAGCTTAGAAAAGAACAAGCCGGAGCCCAAGGGCTTTCATAGTTACTAAAGAATGGACTGAAACTCCATCGCTGCTCAGGGTAAACGGGGTAAAGGCAGAGAGGTGTGTGTGTGGGGGTGGGCAGGAAGGCTTCCAGTAGACTTTTCTTTTCCAACAGCGAACTAAGCTGAATGATGTAGCCTAGGGTGGAATTTTCACAGAGGACCACTTCAAGGCTGGGGGTCCTGAGGTAGAACTTACCCTGCAGCGCAGGCCTGGGGGGAAATGCAGCTCAGGATAGACTCTCTGTCGTCCCGGAGCAGCCCACCGCAGCCCCACACTCCTGCCCTGGGAAGAGCTTTCTGAGCTGCGTGGCAGGGCCCCAGAGAAACTGCTCCGGGGTAATGAGACAATTAGCTCCTTGCATTTTTCCTGCAGGAAGGAATCTGGGCCCCCGTGGCATCTGTCCCCTCCTGTTCCTCCAGCTGGCCTCGTTGCCACACGTATCCCCTCCCCGGAACCAAGCCCCTCTGCTGGCTGCTCAGCCCACGGACGCGCACAGAGGGCGCAGGCGAGGCTAGAGCAGGGGCGAAGCCAGAGACTGGCAGGGGAGCGTGATTGACGACAGTGCTCTGTGCCCCTGAACTGAACGTCAAAGTTCTCCTGCGGGGTTGGCAGCCGGGTCTAGAAAGCTGCTTTCTAGCGGAGGCAGCATATGGCCTGCTGACAGAGCAGCTGCTGGGGAGGAAGATGCTGCAGGAGGCCCCGAGGGATAAACACGACATGAGGAGCGTGCGTCGTCACGCCGCGCCACGCCACGCCACGCCACGCCACGCCATGTGCACCAGAGCTTCTGCGCCACTGCAACTACCCTACTTTTACAGGCAATGAAGTGTTTTCAGACTGCTCTGCCAGAGCCTCTCTTACGGACGTCGTCGTCAGAACCATCATCATGGTCAGCCTGAGAGTACCAACTGACATTTGCTCGGCACTGGTCATGTGCATGGAACGCTCCAGCCGGCTCTGGAAGCTACCTAAGGTGCGTTCTTTCACCTACTGTATTCCTGCAAACAGCTCTCAGAGGAAGAACTGTTCTTGTTTCCATTTTGCAGATGAAAAGAATGAAGCTCAGGAGAGCTAAAGGATTTCATAAAACTGGCAAGTGATCCAGCTCTACATTATCCTCGTGATTTCTGGTTGCAAGCGTTTAGAATATCAGTCTGGTGTACAGGTGGGGTGCTGAAATGCAGGTGGCATCATTTACAAAGCAACAACACGTTCATTCTCTCATGCGACTTCCAGAGACTGGGGCAGGTCACCTCTGTAGATCAGGAGTGGTGTGTGACGTAGTGAATGTTGTGGGAAATATGTGAAAAATAACTCACCCCCAGGGAAACTGCCCTTAGACCCATTTGGGTGAGTAAAAGGCTCCCTGGAGGGTTTTGTCCAAGACCTTATCATAAACTTGGTAGAGAGGAGAGACTTGAACTCTGATTCAGTCTACACAGGTCCTGTCCTAGCTCTGTCGGCCCTCGGGTGGATCGAGTTAAGAGGGGAAAAGTGGCTTGAGTTGGAGGTGGTTGGGTAGAAGAGGAAAGAGCATAAAGTCACGAGTGTGATTTATTTTAGAAGCTGTTGCTGGAATCCTTATAAGCTTCTGGGCTTGAGAACATGGAGAATATTGTTTTGACAATGTCTAGATTGGGTAGACATTACAGACATGGACTTGTCTGTAACCTAACCCCCAGTATCCCAGGAAGCTGTGGGTCAGTCCCTCTCCCTCTGTCAAATGCCGTTTCCTCAGGTGGAGCAGTCACCTAGTTGGGAATCTGGACCTTCCAGACATGGAGACAGAAATCAAGAGCCCATTCATCATGTTGAAACCTGATACCTGACGGAGATTCAATCCTATCTTGATGCTAGAAACTTGGAGAGAAACAGAGGGGGCTAATTTTTTCAGGCACCCAGGGGAAAAAGTTCCCAAGTATCAAAGACAAACACCATAAACCAAATGAATGGCATCACTAGATAGTTCCACTCTAGGAAGTGGCAAATCAGGCACTTCCAGAGCAAGACACTAGATGATTTCTCAAATGTGTGTTGCACAATGCTTGTTGGGACAGGGAAGAATACTCAGCCTCAGCGTCCTTTACAGAGAAGGATGCACTGAGAGCATAGAGGAGGCCAAGCTCCCGAGTGAGCTCTGCCTGAGCAGAGCAGTGGGGGAGGAAGCAGCCGGAGCAGCACAGGCAGGCTACACTGCTAATGTGCTGTGGCATTGCATTCAGGATCCCACAGTGACCGTGGAGGCCATGCCCCAAGGTCAAGAGCAGAAACCTCCCACATCTGGATTGCAAACATCTGCAAAAGTCCACTGAGACCAGAGGCACTTTTTGTCTAGTCTGTGTATAAACTCTGAGGCACAGGGGCATGCTGAATGGAGTTCTTGCATGTAACAGAGGAATTGTATTCCCAGTCTCTTCTTGATTTAACATTTTCCTGCCTCTGGTGCTCTTTGGGCTCTGGACATTAATTTATGCTGTGCTCTTTGCCAGGAATACACATCCCACCAAACTTTTACTTATGCTCAGAAGCCCAGCTCAAGACTCACTCCTTGTACGATGGCTTCCTTGAGGCCCCCACTTAGTTGTCACTTGTTGCTTGGGATTCCCATGCTGCACATTCTCCTATTATCACATTCTGCTTTCTTTCTTGAAGAATTTTTCCCACACTAAATAGAGAGGAAAACTAGCTGCCTAGTCCCCCTGAAAGGCCCCAGGCTGGGTAGCTTCTGGTGCTTGGTAACTACTTCCTTTTCACTGTCCACAGTGTAAGCCGTTGGCACTCTGAGGCTTGTTTTATCTTGCATTACTCATTTTATACAAACTTGCAGGGAAACTTTGGGGACCAGCAGGGAACACCCAGGAAGACTCCAGAGATGCCGAGGCGGTGACTTCGCCCAATCTGAGTTGTGGTCCAGGCAAAAATGTTCTCTTAGAAAGCTGTCTGCTCAGGCAAAAGCCAGGTTGCAGGGATTAGGAGGGCAAGTAGAGCCAGCTGCTGCAGCCCCAAAGACTCCGTGGCACCTTTGACACCAGGATTGGTCCCTCGGGAGTTCTTAAGGTCAGTTAATGTTGCTGTAGTCTCTGTTGTCCAAGAGGGACCAGAGCAATTCACATCAGGCCACTCTGGGTTCTCAGTCCCTCCTCTCAGCAGCCATGGATCTGCAGCAAGGTGCTCAGCCTCAGGTTCCTTCCCTTGAAGATGATAAGTTGCTAACTTTATAGGTTGGTGAGAACTATGTGAGGGGTGGCGATATAGCTTAGTGGCATAGCACCTGACTGGCAAGTATGAGGTCATGATTCCTAGTACTAAAATAATAATGATAATAATAATAATAATAATAATAATAATAGTTATACATTTATACATTTTATTAGTTATACATTTTAAAACATAGTGCATGAGTAACTAACATAACTACCATGAAGTGTATGAATAAAAATCTTAGCTGTTATCTCTGTGGTTTGGATGCATGTTGACTCCTGGTTACCATCAGCCAGGTCAAGCTAGAGTTAAGTGAGGCTTGAAAATTTGACCTAAGCTTATATACTGTAAAGCACTGCAAAAATATTGATTTTGATTACTACCAGGAGGTGGAGCCTCTTTCCCATTAAATTTCTCTTTCAGACTGTATAGGTTTCTCAAAATCCTGAGGCCCAGTTGCAATCACCATAGTAAAATTATTGCTGGTACCAATTATTGCTGGCACCTTGATATTTCAACTTCAAAGTCGCCACAGAGACAGAGACCTACCTCCCGCTGTTGATGGCCACCTTTCCCAAGACTACTGTTCTGGGTTCTGTCATCCTTGCCTCAGCCCTGGACAGCAGAGGGTGAACCCACAACCTGCAGCCATAAAAATATTGCAGCTCTGATTTGCTATAATTTGATTCAGAAGATTTGCCCCATGCACCAGGTCTGGGTAGAGATAGGGCAGAGATGTTTTTCTTCCTAGGCTGGGCCCTCCAAGGGTGCCATCTGACCACGGGGTTACGGGCACATCAGTGCATAGCCGTGAGAGAAAGCTCACCGAGTCAGAGGTTATGATCACCACTTTCTCTCCTATGAAACTGCCCTCTGGAGGAGTGCCAGGCCCCTCTTCAGTGCCAAGTACTCCTCTGGGCCTTAGCCAGCCTCTGTACTTTACCCCATAGTTTTGCCTTTGACTGTCCACGGCCTCTCACACTGAGCGAGTTCCTGAAAATCCCAGCTTCTTCCCTCCTAGAGCTGGGTCTGTCCTGCTACTTCCCCTCCTTCTTCCTTCTCGCACCACTAGCCCCACTGGCTCTGTCAAAGCCACCACCGAAGGCCAACGTTGCCCTCACTGAGGTTCTGTCTCCTGGGCCTTCTCTCCTGTCACTGCTGCTGTTGCCACTGGAAACCCCGACCTGCTGACTCACCTCCCGGCTGTTTGCCAAAGCTGCAGTCTACTGCCCCACTTCCTGCCAAACCTTTTTTTAATTAGTGCATGCTTGCAGCCCGTGATGCTTACATTCTTTGTGTAGAGTTGGGACATGGACATAGCACATCTTGATTCCTCTTTTCGTCCTCTTTCCTTCCCTTCTTCTGCCCTCTCTTGATCCTTTTCTCATTTGAGAAAGATCTTCCTCTCTACTCCTTGTCATCTTTTATTTTGCCCTTTTCTTTCATTTTGGTTTTCTTATCTAAAAAAATCCATGACACATTGTGTGTTTGGTTTATTTCACTTAACATTATGATCTCAAGTTGTATCCATTGTCTTACAAAGGGAAGTTTATCTTTCTTTATGTCAGGATAGTGATACAGTATGTGTGAGTATTGTATTTTCTTTATCTATTCATCTGTTGATAGACATATAGGCTGCTTCCAAGGATTAGTTATTAGGAATTGTGCTGCTTTACACATGGGTATGCATGTATCACTGTGATATAAAGTCTTTAGCTCTTTTGGGAAGATATCTAGAAGGGGCAAATCTGGGCCAAATGGAATTTCTAGTTTTGTTTTTTTGAGGAATCTCTATAGTGATTCTCATAGTGGTTGCACCAGTTTATATTTACAGTTCCAATGTAGAAAGGTCCTTTCCCCCCACCTTATAGACCTCATAAGAAACATAATAGAACAGCATCCTCTCCCTCCAGAAGCAATTCTCCACCCCATTCCTTTGGTTGTACACTACTCAGCTCTTCTGCTGGTTATGATGACCAGGTTATGCAAACCTCTGTGAAGGGCCTCTAGATACAGTATAACTTTCCTACCTTTTTATTTCCCTGTCTCCTGATGCCTAGCATCAAGCCTGGCCCCTGGTCTTAGAGAATGGACAGATGAATCTGTCATTAATATCTAGACAGCATAATAAGGGCAAAGCCATTGAGCTATTCATCATACTTTGAGAGACCTAAGCTTTTTCTAAAAGGCCAGGATATGCTAATTCAAGTGAGGGCTTTGAGAATCTTTCCTCATCCCCTCCACCTCTGATCCTGTCCCCTAATAAAACCAGATGCCTGACACTGTATGCAGATCAGTGTTGAAAATTACTGAATGT